>CABFOV010002358.1:9860-36278 GCA_902141375.1 Timema poppense | reverse complement strand
CCCCCCATGAATTCATAATTTGCGAATAATCTTGAAACATAATAATATCGTGGTATTGTATAGTTTCGGTTTGATTATAAAACTATATAACTATACATTTGATATAGGCTTGTTATATTTATATATTGGTGGAAACGTGGACAAATACATCAATCTTGTCTTGTCTGGTTTTCCGGTGATGAAGAGTCTAGAGTTCAAATACAGGATGGGCCGAATGCTTTTTTTTTCCATTTCCATTTTCATTTGACAATTAAAAGTGAGTACACTGCCTCTGAATGCTACCTAGCTTATATTCACCCCATTAAGAGTGCCACATATTTGAAGACGGTGGAATTTATAATCGGCATAGAATTCTTGAAGCATAAAAACCACTCAAATTATCCTTAATTACTATAAAATGTTTAATTGACACCCTAGTATAAATGAATATTTGTTTGAGCAAGAGTACATTTATGTTTTAATTTATTCATCTTGATTTATGAATTTTGACTTTCCTCAGGGAATATCGTTCAAATCGAGTTAAAATAACATATTTATGATTTGCTATGCTATAAAACTCACTGTGTTAACATCGGGAATAACATCCTAGTCCCAATTTGAAGTCCTGAAGATGGCGTAATTGTCGAAACATGTCGTCACCCAGTCAAGATTAACATAACTGTTCAACAATAAATAAGGAGAAGAATTAAAACCAAACAGATAGGGAACGTAATTTTATTATAATTTTTTAAAACGTTAATTTATAATTATTTTACACTTCTTTCATATTAATCAATTTTTACATATTTATATTATCCTGTCTTTGTAACAAATCAAAATGAAGTACAAGTGAGACCTGGATGACACACATCTGTTTATTTTCAATTAAATCTCCTAAATAATCAAGTATCTCGATACTTAACACAGGCAAAATTATATAAACAATTGACTTGAACATGTGTAAGGTACATCAATAACAATATAGTTAAACTAATTAGCCTTTCTATTAATAATTTTTTATAACTATCACCGATTATAAGAGGAAGAGTATGAAACTATATATAAAAAAAACAGCCCCAGTACCTCCACGCAGGATTCAAACTCCGGTCTCCCCATGCATGACAAACCATAGAAGACAGTAGTTAAGCCTTAGTCCTCTTACTCATCAGTGCAGGTTTCAGTCTAATTAAGGTTTTCGAAGTGTCACCACCACTTTAAAAACCCGTCGTTGTGCCACTGCCCCAATGCCTACTAATATTCTAACCTAAAGATACGCTTCAAAAAAGAGGCGAGAATTGAAGATGAGTATGTTTTATGTCAGTTTATTTTTATTTTTACCCCTTTTCCCCAACTAATTCAACTCAGGAATTAAACAACACGCAATACATAAAAAAAACATACACAAGCTCTTTCCTTTTCTCATATCTGCATTCTCATCTATCTTTGACTTTCAGAAAGACGGAGGGAAAAAATAGATCTTGTAAAAAAAATAGGAAAATAATGTAGGCACAAAAAATTCCCACAGTGTTGTCTGCCGGCCGGTGATGAGGAGGGGAGGGTTTCCCACCACTTCTGTCCCGCCAGCCTCACTAAACCACCGCCTACGTTTACACGATGACACTTTTCTAAATAATTTATTAATTTAATTTACCTGCAATTTTATCCCCATGATGATTAAAGACTTGAATTAAATAGTAGAAATGGGGAAGGATGTTTGAAAAGAAACGCATCATCATTGGTGGTGAGAGGGGATGGAAAAGTTATAGAGAAATACAAATGGTCCTACGCTTTCTACCTAGCCAAGATTTAAACTTCCACGTCACCGCCAATCCAGTTTATTACTAGACTGATATCCTGGACTGAGGTATCAGTCTCGTAATAAACTGAATGAACTGGTGTGAAATTAAGGGGTTGGGATTTAAGAGTCGAACCAAATTGGTTCTGTTTGAACATATCTTTGGATTGGTGAATAATAAACGCTAACTGGAAAATAATTTTACATATTATTGAAATATTTGATATCCTAGTGAAATTGATAACTTTTTAAATTTTACTAGTAAATAAAGGCAGGATAAATAATACAAAATATTTTTACCAAGCTAAATTAATATCATAGTAGATAGAATATTAAATACAATTTGAAGAAGAATATCTATATTTTCTAGTATTAAATAAAAATATTCTACACCTAATTGATTTTAAATATTCTTGATATGTAGATCTCAAACACATTTCGTTCTTAAGTTTATATTCTTTAAATAAAATCTAAGAAAAGCTAACGTGCTAAAAAGTGTAATGAGAGTTTAATACAATCGTTCCAAGAATTAAATAGGCCTACATGTTTTAAGAAAATTCTTACTAGGATATGCACCTACACATTACAAATATAAATAATCAAGGCTTATATATTTATTAATTTGTTGATATCTCTATTATAAATAATGAAAAGTTAATCAAAGCTAGCAGATGCATCGATGTACAGTAGGCTTAAAGGTCAAGTGCACCTAGCCCTGTACACTTTTTATGGAGAGACTAAGATTATAATCCCGATTAGGTGTATTTTGACCTAAATTGTTTCACAAAAAAATTTGGACACCTTTCCTTTCATTTCTACCCCTCTTTTAACTTTATAACTTTTCCTAAAGGGTAAATTATAAAGGCCTTTAGTGCGGTTGGCTAGTAAGAAGCGTTGGATAAAAAAAAAGAAATAATATATCTAGTTTAGCGTAACGTTAGATAAATTCAGCCACTTCGTTGGCCACATGATCTAAGGCACTTTCCTCACAATATACTTTAGTGTTGATGACTGGGAGCTCTTGGTTCGATCCTGGTTTAGTTTACAGAGGATATGTTTTTTCCTAAATGGTTTCAAACTCTCTCTCCCCACGCAAATGCAGTTACACTTCCTATAAATTCAACCTTCTTCATCCTTAACCCCTTAGAGTAATTAGTACATAATCATACAACCCAAATGGGTGGTAGGGTGTGGTGCTAAATATAATATAAAAACTTAAATCCGAATATGAGACTACATGTAAACGTGTCGCCACGTGACATCGTGGTGGACCGAAGTGAACCTATTAAGTAGCTCGCACGCAACGCGCGAAGAGTAGTATATAGGCGAGAGGTGCTATCACAGAGGGGCCCCTGCCAAGGTCGGGCGGTGAACAATCTTCAACGGCAGCAGGTTCTTCCCTTCTGGACCACATTCTTAATCTCCAACATCTTTTACAAGATATTATGATTATCCAACGACTGCGCCAAGCTCATTTCGCCCGTTCTGAAAGTGGTTTTATATTTCGTTTGGGAACTTGTTTAAAACTCGATTATTATGTCTTAATACTAACAATTGTGCAATTTTTTTTTTTACTGCCTTGATAATTATAATGCAGACAGATGATAAAACACGAGACACAATTTATCTACATTAAGATAAAATGTATCTTTTTGTATCAAACGTGCAATTTCTAACCATATTAGTATTTTGATTTCTAAATCATAATTAACCTAACCAAAAATATCACGTAAAATATAAATTGAGAATCTTAGTAGTTTAGACCTTAGCCTTTAGAGAAACCCAAATTCACATATTTTAAAATATCGTACAACTTGGGTTCAAACCAATTGAATCTACTGCGAATACCTATAATTATTGATGATATCCTTTCCCCTTCTTCACGAAGAAAAGTTTCAGAAAAACCACATAGGTTCAATTAAGTAAAGCATTAGATAAAATATATTCAGTAAACGTTAACATTTAAAATACATTAGCTTTTCTATTATTATTACTTCGTACTTTATCATAACAAGAGAAATTATTATAATCGTCGAAAAATTTCTCTCGGAACTATGATGAATCTTTACGTTTTATGTAAACTCGAACGCTAAAAGGAGAATTTTACATTGCTGTCCGTTCCCAGGTCTGTCTCTCTGTCTGTCTGTCGTTGTACACGGATCCTAAATGGTTGTGTGAATTTTCTTCAAATTTGACGTTTAGATTTCATAGCAATATATTTCAGTAATTTTTTTGGAGCCTAGCACTCAAATTAAGTAGCTTAGTGATAAGTGATTTTTTTTAATTCCAAACATTTTTAAAATGTCTTTAATGATTTTAATTAAAGCTCCTATCTAGAATTTGTTTGTCATGACAAATAACAATATATTGTTGGTTTTGGGGCAAGTTAAATTACAAGAAATGTATTCAAACTCGAATTGTTTCAAATACTCGTATAGCTCTAACAATTTGTATAAATTGTTTAGCTGGAGAATATGTGACGTGACAAATAATATTTTAGGTGTATACTTTTTTTGGGGGTGAAAAATCTTGTTTATGGGTATTTCACTGATAAGTGATATTTCCAAAACATGAAATTAGAAATACTTAAAAAATAGCTATAACGATTTGGCTACAAATGGGTATCTTGGTAATGTTTGGCATGACAGATAACACTGTTTACTTGTATTTAGTGTGACAATTTGTTAATGAGTAGGTAAATAATGACTTATTTTTCAAAAACTTGAGATATTTTAAAAATGACTCAATAATTTAGTTCCAAATGAGTAGATTGGCTATATTTGACATACAATTTATACGTTTTTATTAATAAGACTTCGTTTAAAGCTAGTTTACAAATGAGTGATTTAAAATAATTGGAATATTTTAAAAATAGTGCGAATAATTTATTTCAAAATTAATATCTTTGGAATTATTAATAACACTGAACCCTTGTTTGTAGGATATAAACTAATTTATGAGAAGTTTACTTATGAATCGTTCACAAATTGAAATTCTTTAAAAAATGACTCAAACGGTTTTCGAAATGTTCGTGATGACAAACATCATAGTATACTCGTATTTGGGGTTAAATTTAATCCACGAATAGTTTATTGATGACTGAATTTTTTTTTTAAAGTTGAAATATTTTAGAAATGATTAAAACGATTTGGTTACAAATGCGGGTATCTCGGGAGTGTTTGACATCAAAAATTGCATTTTATAGTTTTTAGGTAAAAATTTGTTTAAGATTATTTTTAAAATGAATTATTTATCAAAACTTTTAACAGCATTTAAAAAAAATACTGGCTCCAAGGATTTGGTAGCAAATGGGTATATGGGAATCTATTTATATAAAGAATAGCACTGGATATTTGTTTTTTGAGGGAAATTAGTTTAAGAGTAGCTTACTGATGATTGTTTTTTTTAATTCAACTGTTTTAAGAAATCTTGTGACGATTAGAGTTAAAAATGGGTATCTGTTGAGTTTTTTCATTATAAATAATAAATTATTATTTATATTGGTTTTTTATATATCATGTAATGGTAGTTTACTGATAACAGATTTTTGTAAAACCTGTAATATTTTAAAAACCACCAATAGTGATTTTGCTCAAAATGAGTATCAGGAGACTATTTTAATTGTATATGTTTTCCAATAGTAAATTAATTTAAATGTAGTTTATTTACGATAAAAATAGAACATTTGAATTTTTTCAAAACTGGCCTTGAATATTGAGTTGAAAATAGGTTTCCAGTATTAGTTTTACATGATAAATAAGAATCCGTTGCTTTTGTACAAATCAAAGTAATTTTAACTTAATTTACAATTATTTTTATTTAGAGTTTTAAATGTGTTAAAATATTTGAATGATTTGGTTTGTAATTTGTATATAAATAGTATTTATTGTGATCAACAAGATGATGTGTTTGTTTGTATTAGGAAAACTTACTTAAGGGTAGTTTACTACGACCCTTTTTTTTAAAAAAATTCTTAGGATTTGTAATACACAATATGAGAATATTTGTTATATTGTGTCATACTATTTATTTATTTATTATGTAAGAGATTATCGATATTTAAGTCAATCAACCAAAGCAAAAATGTTTTAATCACCCTTCACTATCTCAATCTAACCTCTATACCCTCCTTTACGCTCGCCTCCACCGGTTTTTCAAATGGTCATATATTTTGGTTTTGCAATTAACTGGATCACCAGTGGTGGGGAGGTCACAATTCGAAACCGTCTCAGGTGCGTTGGAGTGTTTTTTCCTTAATACTTGCCTACTCTCCCTCCTCGACAATTTAGATATATTTTGTCAAAATATACCTTTCTTGTAAATACTCTAATAAGGTAAATAGCTATATAACCCAAATTGAGTAGTATGACGTAGTTTGGTGTTAGATTCATTAATTAAAATATTTTATAAGTAAGATTAATTTGATAACGCAAGCGTTTAGCACACAGCTGTCCTTGTAGATCTAATATTTAAAGAGAGAAAACTCTAAACACTAAGAATGTATCTGCATATTTGCCCTAATAGTCTTAGGGAGAATTAGATAAAAACGTACTCGAATTTGTATATATGGAGGGAAATTATTTAGGAAACATTTAGGAAATAAAAACACAACAACATTTATGACTGGGATTCGAACCTTGAAAGTATAATTAGGAGCGAGGTTTTCACTCTTGTTTTTATTCATCACTGCGTATTACTACCCTTTCATGTTAGCCATATATTATTTACGTAATTGAGGCAGGGGCAAGTAAGGTTCAATTTAGAGGAAGCGTATCCAAATTTGTGGAGAATAGAAAAAGTACGTGAAGGCATTTAGGAAGAGCCAACTCTGTAAAATGGATCAGGATTTAAAGCACAGACTTCCTCTTCTACGCCAAACCAGGATATACGTGCTAATGTCTGATCTTCGTGACTATCAATGTGAGTTTCATTCGTGTTAAGTGTCTGTAAAAATCATAATAGTAATAATAATACTCCTGAGATATAGGTACCAATGGACTACACGATATGGAACCCAACACCGCAAGTAATGACAGTCATTCTTCTCGGTGGAAGATTGGATAGCTCAGTGGGGTCTGGCAGGCTAGCGTTGCTTTATTATTCTCTGGCGAGCAGTAGTTTGGGGAATAGTGTGTTAGAAGTGGACCGCTACGAATTGAATGTGGTTATCTGGTAGAGCATGCGCGGTAGTTTTCGTAGGGCTTCCTAGAGAGACCATTTAAACAGATATCCTTAAAAGGGTTTCATAAGATCTTGCCGAAAATAGCTCGGAGGGATCTTTCTTTTATATTTTTGTATTGGAATGTGGAAAGATAGCATTTATCTTTATTTTACTTTTATTTTTTTTATTTTAGTTTCAAAATCAATTTAGGAAATTAGCTATTTATTTTTAACATAGCACTTTGGAATATAAGTGCATAGCTTGGTCTTAGGAGAAATTTAGCTCTAAAGCAGATAAAATAAAATAAAATCGTTGATTGGGTTAATTAGAGTGTTTTCCCTACTATATAATTTTTATTTTCTCCCCAATTGCATTCCAGCAAACAACTCTTCATACGGTTTCTTCAGTGCAGTGGTCTCTGAAGAGGAGTACGAGAGACGATCCAATGGATGCGGGATTAAACATATCCAATAACACTACCCTCACCAAAAAGATTTGCGAGGTTTATTTAAATTTATCTTATTTTATTCTACAGATTTTTTTTATGTGTATAATGTACACATATACTATTTTTTCATTAAGTGTATAATTTATCAACTCGTAAAACAAATATTTCTCTCTTTTTCTCTCTCTCTGTATATATTATATTAGATATATAATCATAATTATAAGTATATAATCATAATATAATATATGTATATAATAATATATATTTTTATGATTACGTGTTCACTATTTCGACAAATCCGTTTCCTTGTCCAAATTGAGTCCTCCAACATGTATTATCAGTAGCTTTCTTTTTAATATCCTGAAATTCATATTCTTTCCTTATTTGAGATTGTCAAATCCGTGGAATTTGTTGTCTTCCTGATCCCCTTCTACTTTTAACGTTGCCTCTAGCGAGATTCCTCAATAAACTACAGTATATGACTAGGCCATCCATTTGGAAGAGTGATAGTTGCAGAATGACTATTTTAATTGACTCTTTTCAATATCTCTTCATTAGTCGTCTAAAGATTTTATCATCTCTATTCTTCTCCAGCACATCTCAAAACTTTCAATATATATAGGATTATACTTATATATATATATATATATGATTATACTTATATATATATATATATATATATGATTATACTTTTATATATATATATATACATATATAAAGTATAATCATATATATATGATTATACTTTTATATATATATATAAGTATAATCCTATATATATTGAAAGTTTTGAGATGTGCTGGAGAAGAATAGAGATGATAAAATCTTTAGACGACTAATGAAGAGATATTTAAAAGAGTCAATCAAAATAGTCATTCTGCAACTATATATATGATTATACTTCTATATACACTCCTTTTACTTTTTATATATATTTATCCAGCACATCTCAAAACTTTCTATATATATATATATATATACGATTATATATAGGATTATACTTTTATATACACTCCTTTAACTATATATATAGTATACATATATATATAATATATTTTATTCAGTGTCAATGTATCAGCTCCATACTAAGAGATGCTCCACATATTACGTTTTACTTCTTTCTTATCTCCGAGTCCAGTTTGCTAATCAGTAGCCTCCTCTTTTTACTGAAAGCAGTTTCAGCCATTGCTTGTTTTGCTTTATCCATCGTACAGACGTACACACTACGCGCCTGTAGCAATTAATATTACCAAGTAGTTGAAATGTTCCTCATTTTCCAGCTGTTGATGCCCTATCGTAATAGTATTCAGTGGTGCTTCTATATAAGATAGCTTCGTTACCTTCGACTTATCGATGTTTATTTCTGTTCCATGCTATCTTCTAGTTTCAACTATAGTTCAACTTGTTATTTATCATAGGTTGAAGATCTTCTTCCTTACTACCAATACTACAGAGTCATATGCATATTTCACTGTACTTATCACACGTAGGCTACTCCTATTTTGAAATCTATAGATTCTTCTAAAGATTCCTAAGAATGTCATTTTTCGTACCGATTGAAAATAATTAGTTATAAGCAAGGTCTGGATTTTCATTACATTCCATTTATTTTTGGTAGCTAAAAAACAGTACTCTTTTTTATGTAAATTCTATTCATGATCCCCTTGTTGTAAAAATGTATATTTTATGAGTCATTATTTGGTTATCTTTGGTCAATTTAAATGTGTAAGTAATTTTTACTAGTTTGAATACATTTCTGGTCATTTGTGGCCATTCAATATTTTTAGGTATTTATTTTTCGCTTCGCTTAAGTGTTTGATAATTTTTAGGCATTTTGGATTTATATGTAATTTTTTCTTGACTTGCATAAATACTTTGTCATTTTTGAAAATTTTTATTGAATTTAGGCTTAATATCAATATTACTGATGTTTTGTAAAACCATTAATACTCAACACACGATTTTTTACCACAAAATTGTTGGACTGAGAATATGTAACCAAGATTTAAAATTAACTTTTTACTCTTTTTATTTGTGGGATATAAATAATATACCTTCTTAGTAAGTAGCCGCCACTAATCTAAAAAGGTGACAATGGTAGTAGTTATCACTTCCAAAGCAGAAATTTGTAAATCAATGTTACATTTTACCGAAATGAAACATTTGTTGTTAAATAGTTTGTATGGTATACAGAAATACTTTAGTTTTAATTTTTAATGCAAGTTTTTTTATTAATTAGGCTATTTTTTGATAAATTTGAACTAATTGCTTAGAATTCTAGTGCATTGGACATTTGTTGCCAGGACATCAAAATCAGTTCCTTGGTGATAAGCAGCGCTCCTGATTTACTCCTCCACCTTTCTCTACACTTTTATTTTAGCACCGCATCTTACTACCCGTTAGTGATATGCGCATAAGAACTAATTATGATATTGTGTTAAGAAAGAAGAATGTTGAATTTAGAGTAAATGTACCAACTTTTGTGCTGATGAGAGTGGAAAACCATTTTTCTTAAACCCTCAGTATAGCATAACAGGATTTGAACCCTGATCTCCCTGTCATTGGCAATCTAGTATATTGCGAGAATGACGCCGTTGGACTGACAGTTACCTAAACGGGATTCACGCTACTGGTGTTCCCCACATACAATCTTACTTTTACTCTTCTCTTCATGTAAAAGTTTTCTGATTAATCTTCTCTCTCGCCCATCATTTCCTATGGGGGTGCATTGTATTATTTTTTTCCTTTTACAGGTGTACATGACTAAAACAATTCAGGGTGTTCAAAAAACAAGGTGCTCAGGAAGATGTTTGGTATAAAAAGGGATGAGGCCACTGGGGTGTGGAGGAGGTTACATATATATGAGTCACATACCTTATACTCAACACAAGACATTGTTAAGATAATCACGTATCGTAGATTACGATGGGCAGGATATGCGTTGCGAATGGGAGATTCTAGAACATTGTTCATGGTACTGATGGTTAAGCCCAATGGTAAGAGAGCATTGGAAAGATCTAGACGCAGATGGGATAATAACCGTAAAATGGAGCTGAAAGAGATAGGGTGTAATGAGGTGGACTAGATAAGACTAGCAAAATATAAGAATAGGATGTAGTGAGGTGGACTGAATAGAACTAGCTCAGGGATAAGTGGCATATTTTTGAAGTGTGGCAATGAACGTTTCAGTTTCTAATGCTATAGAGTAAGTAAGTATAGGGTTAAGTGGTCAAAACTGTTTGTAGAATTAAACTTTTGAGATAATAGTTGATATGGATATCTATCTAGTGTACCTGCACTGTATAAAGTAATAGTACAACTAGACAAATAATGATACTAGGCAATGGAAATCGTAAGATTAGATTTTTTTTACTCCTAACATTATGTTGTTTTCCGATAATGTTATCCCTCATAAGAGATTTTTTAATTTTTTATTTACCTCATTTACGTCGTCTTGAAGCCACCTATATTTGTATTTTCTGTTAAATCCTACATTGGCTTATAGTAAAGTTCACCCCCAGAAAAGCTAACATTATATTTACATGTCGATTCAAATGATCTGCAATTATAGCTTTTGATAGATAATATTAACAATAACAGGTCCGACACCTTAGTTCCACCAGTTGCGTGTCTACCTTTTTAAGTTTAGAGTCCTTGGTTTGAATCCCGGCCTGGGCAAAAATTTATAAATGGTCAAATGAGGGTTTCAACTTTCACACAGTGATTAATAAACGTCTGAAGGTTGTGTGTTGTGTCTGTTATATATTTGAGTTAGTTAAAAGTCATTTGTTGATATCATCAGTTGGTTCAGAATTTAAGTTAAATACACCAAATAATAGTTTTTAAAATAACTATGAACTAATACCGCTTCGGTAGCCGCGTGATCAAATGCACCACTCTCACATTATACTAGACTGCTGATGACAGGGAGATCGAGGTTCGAATCTCGGTCGGGTGTACTGAGGGTGGTTTAAAAAAAAGTTTTCCACTCTCCCTCCACACAAATGCGAATTCGCTTTATTTAAATATAACTTCCTTATTTCCCAAAACATTCAGTGTAATTAGTACAAAGGCGTATAACTTGAACGGATAGTAAGACGCAGTGCTAAGAAAATACAACCAGTAAAGTAAAATTATGTTGACCGCCAAAAAATGTATTGTATTTTCTAAAAATTTCTTCCTTCTAGAATCCTACTTAGCGAAACCAGAGAGAGAGACGAGGTATAAACGACAAGGTCATCTAGTCTGGTCTGACGCTGAAAGGGAGTTTAGGGTTCAATTACTGGCTGGCTGTACAAAGGGTGGTTTCCTGCTCCTCCACCGCAAATGTTAATACATTTAATCTAAATACTTCCTCACTTAACTTCACCTCATTAACCTAATTCAAAACCGTGTAGCCTGAACAGTTGTTAAAAGTATATTTTATTGTGTAAAATTAAAGTTTCTTTTAAATGTAATAAAGCTATTAGCTTAGTACTCACGTACTTCATATAGGCCTTTTATTGATTGTACTTATAAAATACCTATGTACACCAAATTAGGTAATTGCAAAGTAAGTTTATGTTGCACTTAAATTTGTTGTTGATCTATTGGAGGACCTCATAGACTTGTTAAAAAATTACAGTGCGCCACAAAAGTTTTAAAGGGTTCAACGAATCGTTCTAAATAGCAGAAAAAACAGTTGCAAGAATTTTAATTGTACGTGCATGTGGTTGCTCAATTTTTATTTTATTTTACTTCCTAACCAAAAGAAAAACTTGTTGATCCAGGTGTAGAGTAAATTCGAAGCAATGTTAATTCAAAAAGAAGTGCGCGCTGGGCCGAGGTCCGGTTATTTGGGTTTTGGAGACGCAGCTGCATTTTAAGGGGGTGAGGTGGTGATGTTGAGGGAGCAGTGATGGGGAGCCCGGTGTTTTCATTCTTCCCCACCCCTCTTATCACCCCTTCCCTCTTCACTCAATTTCCCCTGCAATCTCTCTCTTCTTCTGTATATACCTTCTAGATCCCTCCAGGCTATATTTTGTAATACCTCACTCCACCTTTTCAGGTTTTAAAACCAGTGGGTTTTTCTTTTTAGTAGACGATCGTACCTTCTAGAGGAGCATGTAGGAAAGAGAGTCGGCGTGCTCCCCGCTATATTATTGTCTGCAATGAAACTTGGTGCAAAAGTAGGATTTGGGAATGTTATATTATTTTCGCACCCGCCTTAGGCTGGCGTCTAAAACACCATGTTGCGCTTTGGATCGAAACAAATCTAGACGGCTTCACTTTGAGAGTATTTTATATTTTGTAACGTTCTTTCCGTATTAGCTACACACAGCTCGATGCTAATTATGATAAATACAATCATGATAGTATACCTAATAATTTTTGTTCTTAATTTCCTGAATGTGACTACTCTTTATATTTTAAATGAGAATAATATAAACAAAAATGTTTTAAATTAAAATTTATATATGAAATAAGTTTTTAAAATTTTCCTCTATTTTTGTAAAATATTTTCACAGAAAACATAATTAAAATGATGATAAAACAACACAAATACCTAACAGTACTCTCGCCAAATTATAAAAATTAGACAACATTAAAACTTATTCAAATTTATAATAAAAAAACTATCTAAAATGTTAAAATATTCGCGAGACGTTTTGAAAAATAAAAAAAAGAGTTCATATACGATGCTTTGATATAATTACATAATGTAGTAAACGTAATCTACTATGTGCCCTTTATACCACTTTGGCATGCTCGGCATTTCGATTGTAGTTTCTATGATCTCCCACCACAGCGCTAGGAGACGCGGCGGGCGTGTGGCGTTCGCGTGGCTGTGTGCGAGTGAGATAGGAGAGCCACTCTCTTGCAGGTGGGATGAAGATAGAGACTGGAAGGGGGGAGAACTCTAGTGGTACGAGGAAGATGGGACAATTTCGGAGTTCTGCGCGTGTGAGAGAGTGAAAGAGAAAGAGGGATAGAGAATTAGGCCACTGACCCACGTCTACGGAGGACCACAGAGAGTGAGGATGTCAAAAGAAAGAGAGAACAACACGAAAACGATTAATCCTGAGAGTCAAAAGACAGGAAGAAATGAAGGGTTGAAGCAAGATAAGGTTGTGTTAGGTTGTTTAACAAATGCTCTACGTTGTAAGATGTAGGAAGGTGAAGGGAGGTGGAGAGGAGAAGCAGCTACAATGTTGCTACATCTTCTAGGGTAGATTTGGCGGGACATATATCATCATACTGCAGTATTCCTTATGGAAAAGGCTGTTTTGAGACATCAAAACTACTGAATTAATCATTAACTATCTAGAATATTGCAGTCGTAAGCCCATTAAAACTACTTTATTTGTTCTGACGATGTCTAACTTGTTTTTTGAATTGCGACATTTATTGTTAAGCCTCATTAAAATGAGTGGCTTTACTTTGTTCCACCTTTTTGAATAGTTATAATTTAACGACGTTCCCTACTTGGAGATTTCTAATCTACTTTACGAAGTGGGATGCATCTCAACTTGACGCACCTAAGCAGTATAAGCACTATCACAATTAGAAGCCAATTTACAAAATAGAAAGAGAGGGAAAAAATGTGAAGTTAACCTTGAGAGGGCTCTTGTCTATGGGCCGATAACCATTTCCCTCTTTCTATGACGAGTTTACACAATCACTTTAATATTTTCACCTTGGAAAAAAAACATTGACTTGCTTTTTAATTTGATCTTTTTCTTGTTTCCTATTATAGATATACATATGCTACCACGGTTTATATTAATATACATCCTAGCAGGAAGATTCCTAAAGGCCATTTTCGTGACGAAGCCAAATAACCTAAGTTGTAGAGCATTTATAAAAAATAAGTTTACAAAAAAACTACTCAAGGATACCAATTATAATTTTGTGACACTGTAGGACTATTTTTAGAATTATTTAAGAATTCGTGCTTTTTGTTTCAACGTTATATTTTTTAAATTCGCTGAGTAAAACGTAAATTCATTAATACGGGAAATACTATCTTGACGGGCCATGATGTCACAGGTAGGCAACATCCTTAATTAAAAGGCTTAAAATGAAAAGGGTTTGCCATATATATAATTTTGATAATTTTCTCCTTAACTATGGTACAAAGCATATTTTATAATATCAAATTACTTCTTAAGTAACATGCATTTCTGAACGTCTGCAACTCTTCTCAACGCTTAGTTAGTAAGCCACTTAAGTATATTATACATTAAATCATTTCTTATAATTATTCATGGTCAACGGGGTATAAAGGAGGATGGTTTCGGGGGTCCAGATTGATGAGAAAGGTAGAATGAATTGGAAATGTACCTTCATTTTTGTGGAGATAATGTGAAACCACATAGAAAACAAAAACAAAATAACACTAGTATACCTGTCTTAAATTCGAACTTCTAACTTTGCATCATTGGATAACCAGACCATACGTGATTAACGCTTTAGTACACATTCCCCCCTTGCGGCTCTACTATAATAAAACTAATATTATATATTACATAGTTATCATAGAAATAAGCTCTTTCTATTGAACCATGGGACCTGCTTTCAATTCTGGACATTATTGAAACACTGGTGAGATTGGTGATTTCCCTTTCATAGCGATTGATTGGCTAGATTTAAGTTATCCTGTAAATCATTTGGTTAAATAATCAGTTAATTCAAAATGTACTCTTCAAATACATTAAAAAATATCATAGCCTATCTAACCTAATAAAATAACTAGTATGAGAATGTGTTTTAAAGTTATTCCACCATTAGCGTATTACATTTAATTTAATTCTTAATTTTAGTCAATATTTATACCCACCTTTCCCTAATTTCCACTTGATTAGATAGAACCCCGGTCATGTCAAAATCCGGGTTTCCAACCATTCACCTAATGGGAAACTAATAAAAAGAATGGGTCCACCAAGTAGGTTGGTTGGTTGTAAAAAGATGTTAATTAGGGCATGAAAACAAACCTAATGAAAATTATCAATGGTATCTAATGAGGAGCAGATGCTATCATGACAAATCTTAGAAAAAACTTATATATTAATCAAGATAAATGAGTTAATTGATTGTTTGATGGTTAATTTACATTATAGGTTTCCGTCGAACTATAACAAGCCTCATTGATAAGACCTGTCGTGGAGATTTACTTACATTCATTATTATTTCCAACCTAAAGTCCGGGTTAGTCTATTATTCGAGCCACTTATTTTCCACTACCGGCTGGCTAGACCTGTCGTAGATTCCTATGCTTTATAATCTAAATTAAGACTAGGATAGGCACAATATCCCGTCCCCAGCCGTTAATTTATCACTTTCAAATTGTAAGCTCACATTTCACTGATGATACATTTTTCGATCATGCCGGGAATTGATCCTAGGAACATCAGCTCAGGGAACAGAGACGCTACTTACTGAACTAAAGTGTTGTATTGTCCTGGAGATTAATTATATATATATATATATATTATTTTCATAAAAACAACTGCTTTATTGATTCTAAAGTTCTAAGATGTAAATTTTATAAAGCGTTTTCTTAAGAAAACATACAGGTAATAGTAATATGGTATACAAATTTAACTTTATAAAGCCCAAGCTATCACCACAAACCTGCACACGAGCTTAGCATTGAAATACACTAATCAACTTTATTTTTATCGGAAATAACGCGGAGTAAATGTCAAAATCATCAAAACAGGTTTGACGATGGCGTGGAAGTGTTGGATTTCGATTTTCGGCCGTGTGTTTACTGAGAGTAATTTTTTTTTCTTAGAGGATTTCCAACTCTCCCTCCACAAGTGCTGGTGCATTATTTTCAAAATCCACCCTCATTACTCATATCTCATTGCGTAGTAAAGGATGAATTGCTTGGATGGAGGATAAGACGTGGTGAATAAAAATGTATAAATAACCTTTACACGCTTAGTAAATTATTTCTGTCTCCAGCCAGGATAGAATCAGGTTTTGTAAAATCCAAGGTGAGACTTTCTAGTAAATTGGTTGTATGGATCTTACTGTAAGCACAATTCAGATCAAACAATATAAATGTATTAAAAGTTTCAATGGAAGACACTAGTTTGATATCAATACGCCCAAACATGTTTAACTTGTTATTATGAGAGGCAATAGATTGAATTTCTTTGACAGTTTACCATAGGTCTTTGGAACGTGAAATCCAAGATCACACATGAACCTAAGTTCAAAAAACAATATAGATAAAAAAACTAGACCATCTTTTTTTTAAATAACAAAAAATAAACCTGATGTAGTGATAGAACGGTACAAAAACATAAGTCTGTGAAAGGGGAGGAAAGTTTCACTTCTAAAGGACCCTTATTTTTTATGAAAGGATTTTTTTAGATGGGTAGATTGTACTGGTGTTGTAGAACGCGAAGGATGGGGAGGGGTATTTTGGGGGTATGGGGAAAGGCTTTGAATTATTCTATAGAAAACATCGCTCTGATCCAACAAGTAGAAAAAGTAGGTGCCATTTTTCACGATAAGGTCATGCGGCTTAGTTTTTGTTGAACAAGGTGATAGAGAGAGCAAGAGAGTGTGTAGATAGAGAGAGAAAGATAGTATGAAGTTGGAAGCCACTTTAGGAGACTCGCACGAAGGTCTGAGCGACGAACTTCTGTTCAATATGGGAACCTCGAAAGAAAATATTTTTATCAATATTTTTATTTGAGTGTATTTAGTATGATTTCTCATTGAAGGTGCTGGAATTTGTACCTAGATCATTATTTTCACAACTATTCTAACAAAAGAATTTTAGGCCAAAATAATCCAATATTTTTTCATTTTCATTTATTTTAGTTATTTAACGTGCACTTTCTGTACCGACGGATTATATCAGCAAACAATATTTTTTTTAAACGGAAGCGAAAGAGACTTACCAATTTTGTAGGGAAAGGTATTTTCACATAGCTTCCAGGACTTTTTTTTTAAATGTCACAATCGACATGGGATCAACGGCTTTACTTTTGGTCTGAAAAAGTTGTGCTATAGATTTTATTCTGTCAACCTCAGCTGGGTTTGAACCCACTAACATCGGGTTATAAGGAGAGCACTTTATCTCAAGACCACTAAGGTGGAATAGATACAATATTTCTCCAGTTGATATGGTTTTTTAATTGTATATACGGGGTATTATCAATAGTTATTGCATATTTTTTATAGACGTGATAGCCTTTGACTAACATTTTATTTTCATTTAAAAAGTTTACCCTAAAATTACCCTATGCTCATGATAAAATATTCAAGAACTGGTCAGATTACAATGTGCAGTGAATTAAACCAAAAACATCTACTGGAACCATTTTTATTTATTTTGCCCAAAAATACTTTTGGCTATTAAAAAAGACTGTAGAAATACTTATCTCTAATAATAACCCCCCCACCTTAATCTTAATTTATTGCTATAATGATTGTGGTAATAAGAACGACATGGTGTGAGCCCACAAGCGAGCGATACCAACCAAGCAGCCGCCGCCTTTAGCGATGCTACTGACAACACTTGCGAGTAGAGGGTGTCATGTGGTCAGCATAATGAGTCATGCGGCCTTTAATCTAACTTTTATAAACTGGAACTGCTACCTCTTTGTTCAAGTAGGTTCACATTTGTCTTCACGAGGCCGAGTTTGACCCCGTTTTAGACACACAGCTTCAAAGAGAAATTTTGGAAACACCGGGAATCAAACCCGGGTTATCTGTATCTGTAGCCAGGAACTCTAACACCACAAAACCACAAAGGTGGCTTAGGTTGCTAATAATAATAATAATAATAATAATATACTGAGTTTGTCTTTCTTAAATATTTTCACAGGTAAATGTGACCTTACTCATCATACCTAACACACTAGCGTAATTAATTCATATCGTACAATATGAAAGGCTAATGAGATGCGGTGTCAGAATAATAAATTAATAATAATATCGTATTTAAATTATTAGTATTACTTCAAGGACAAGGGCTTCATTCTCGTCTATCTGGTTTGCTGATGGAATAGTTCTATGTCGATAAAATCTTTTCTGTGTAGTGATGTGTTTATTTTCTTAATGGATTGCCACTCCTTCATCCCTAAAATTCAGGTATTCATTTCCTCGTTCTTACGCTAGTATTGTAAATTTTCTGTAAGCTTGTATGGATAGTAGGGACGTTGAGCACAATAAAGTATGGATGGAGGTAATCAAAATAATTAAAAATAGGCTAGGCCTGAAACTAAGAATGAAATAAAAATTTGTTAGATATATTATAATAATATCATTCAATTAAGTAAATATAATGGAATACTGTTGAAAATAGATACTATCGATATGGTTACTTCAGCTTGTTTGTTAGGCACCTTTAAATCAAAAGAACCATAAATATATGGCTACAATGACGGCGTTGACGTTTTTAGTACGTCTCCCAAACGGCCGTCTCAATCTTCAACTCACCAATATTATGCCCATGAATGATCCCTTCTTTTGGTCATAGCAAGTTTTAGATTATATCATCTCGCAGCGTGATGTCAGGGAAGAAATACTATTGGTTTTAATTGAAGACATAATAGTGATTGAATAAATAGGAATATTTTACGATGATTTCTAGTTGTAGATTAAATATTGAAATACATTGATTATTTTCATGCTTATATCTCAGCGCTCAACCAACAAACTGTATGATTATTTTTTATTTTTTAAATTTGCTATTTACTTTTACATTGTTAAAAGCAATAATTTTAGTAAGTATCGCGTGCATCGTTAAGTACGTGGACCAAGGCATCAGTATCGTATGGCCTGTTTTGCGAACAACCGGGAGGTCAGGGTTTGAATCTCATATAGTATACATTACATAGGTTTTTAACATTTTTAATAAGTATAAACACAAATTAAACTTATCTGGTCGATATAATTTAGTTTCAAATTTTTAGTAAAAAGATTATTTATTTTTCATTGGTGATGATTCAGTAATAATGATGTCACATTTGCATGTTTTGGAGAGAATAATATGGTTTGATATTATTCTGTATGAAAACGGGAATTATTAACCGAGAGCCTAAACAATATAACTGGAATCAGAATCGGTAGCATGTTGTAACCAATACGGCATTACTAAACGGTAGTAGACATACTTTAAAATGTGGTAGCACTATATTATTATTATTATTATTATTATTATTATTATTAGCACCGCGTCTTACTAACCGTTCGGGTTATACGCACTTACGCTAATGTGTAATGGTAGGGTGATTGTGAGATGAAATGAAGGACCTACAGTTTAACGTGGAATCCGAACCACGGTGTAGGCCTTGCATTCCTCACATTCACAAGATGTCTTGTCAGAGGTGAAGGAAGGGTTTGGTAATCAGATAAATCTTTGCCGGGACCGAGGATTGAACCCCGGCCGCCAGCATAGAAGTCTTACACTTTACCCCTAGACCGCCAGGTCACCGAGGTAGCACTTTAGCTAAATGAATATTTGCTGCGCACTTTCTTTTGCCTGTATCCCTCACATTCAACACAAATATTATTCACAATTACAGAATCCTGTAAGCTTGTTGTTCACACGGTAATGACCATTACTCAATATAATGCTGAATTAAGTTAGCAAAAAAAACTATTATGTATATCTTACCTTAAAATGTTGTGCTACCTACACGAAGGGACAAATGCTCGTACCACAATATTTCTTAGGAGGATGACGGTTTTGATACTAAAGCCAACATCAATTATTTTAACTTATTCTTTTTGGTCTAATTAAAATCCCTTTTATTTATCTGAAGAAGATTAGATCTATGCTTCTCCTTATTGAGCTTAATCTTTGAACAACGACTTTTCGTGTAGAGCTTTGTTTAAAATGAGCTATATTAATATGTTCAAACTTGGCTTAAAGATACTAACATGGCATGTTTTTAATTTTACCGAAATAGGTTGATAGCTTTCCCTCCATTTAAGCCTGATCCATATTTTAAAATTACAAACCACTTCTTAAAATAATACGGTATTTCTAAAAGTCTCCAATATGTCCCAGTGCTGCAGTAGGCAGCCTCGTTAAGAATAAACTGTAGATAACAAAACCTGTGGAAGCCTCAATGCTTTAAGAAATACTCTTATTATTTAAAAATAGGTATTCATTAGGGGGCACCTGGTACACTATTATTATAATTATATTTTTATGGGATTCTTAACACAAGTGGTGTGCTGCAATCACTCACTACACGGAACCTCATTATAAGGAGCTTCGGATGACCCTTAGACCTTCCCTTCCCCCTACCACCATTAGAAATTAAGGTTGTCTCAACAAGGTTTAAAACAAGGATTTCTCTGAGGGGGATGGTTCTTTTTAACTTTGTCATAAAAAGAAAATAGTGAAATCCTGGACATTTTTTGTCCCGGAATTTGATGGATCTTAGACGTTTTAGCTGACCTTGAACTCAAAGAGGTTGGGCCATAAAATTATGTCTCTATCCATGTTAACTATCAAATAATATCGGTCGGTACCCAGGAATATTAACGAAACAATTTAATGTATTTGATTTGAGTTTAGTATTTACATGCTATGGTCATAGCTCGAGTACAAATCGTGATTCTAATTTCAGCTATAAGATGAAGAGTAGTTTATTGAAAACGTTTTTTTTTTTTAATGGATTGAAAATGTTTTTAAAGATTTTGTTCAAATTAAATATGACAGGAACGCTTACATGATAAATGATTCTTTATTCATGTTTTTAGGAGGAAATATTTATAAAAATAAATAATTTTAAAAATTGCACAGATCTTTATAATGCAAATTAAAATAGCGTATTAGATACTTTGTTTGGGATATTTTTTCCTAATTCAAAATTTGAGGTAAAACTTGACATTTTTATTTTTATTGACCACATTCAATAAATTTTAAAATTATTTTCTTTGTTTGGATAATTTCAAAAAACACAAGTAAAGAGAAATAAAAAAAATCAAGTTATTTAAATATTTTGGTTTTAAAACTAGCTTGTATTATCTTTAGCTAAGGGTGGTTATATAATAATATAACTTTGAAAATGTTGCTCACACTATACTATACTTTATAAGAAAGTAGGATTATATTAGATTGTGTCATCCCATTGCATGTACACCCAATATATATTATATTTAAAAACACATTCTGTATAAATAAAGTACTCGCCAAGTTAACGGTCAACTGATATTCAAATACACCTGGCCATCGCATGCGCATGCCACTGCGCAACCATGTAACTTTGTGTCGCAAGCAGCATCTATATGAAGCCAAACCGATCCTTCAAATGTAATAAAACCGCCCGTGGCATATGTATTACATATATAAAAGCTCAAGTTATTTTATTCTACTCCCGCACCCCTCTGGACCGGCTGTGCACGCCACTATTTTAATAACAAGAGAATACTTGAACACGTGCTCTTTCTTTCTACTAACGTTACTATTTCTTACCATTTCTTTTCCAACTTGAGAACAAGATATAGCCATTTAGTATAGCTTCAAAATAAAACACTTGGTTTTTTAGATATTCTATGGTCGAATATATAAATTGCTCCGTCCCAAAGAGGAAGTTTATTTTAAAGAAAAGAGGATTATATGTGGTATTTTTTTGTACCACATCACTTTATCCGTCCAGATAATCCACATATTTACACTAAATATATCTTACTCTTAAGTCAACAAACATATATTTGGTTTTATGTGATTTCTAGTCCTCTGGGGCCAGCCATACACTCAGCCCTCTGGATGGCTAGTGATACCTGCATATTAAGGTAAAAATATCATATACCAAGGGGGTACAAGAATTGTGGTGATTGGTTCCCCCTTGCCTTCAATACTGAATATTTATAGGCGAGCGTGAACGGCTCTATCAATATTTTCGGGAAAGGTATTTTTACATACCTTTCAGGGTTCTTTTACATTTAACAATCGACATAGACCAACGGCTTTACTTCCCCTCCGAAGGAAGTTGTCCTACAGATGTTATCTTTCAATAAACATCTATTAACCTCAGTGGAGTTTGAACACACGAACATCGGGTCATGAGGTGAGAACTTAACCCAAGACCACCGGGGTAGGTAATTAATGATGAAGGAATTAGTAATGTAGAATTTAGAGTAAATGTACACGTATTTGCGTGGAGGAAGACTGGCAAACTGTTTATGAAAAACCAACCCCAGTGCACGCAGCTGGGAGCTCGAACTCCAACCTCCTCATCACCGTCAAACCAAAAGTGACTATTCTGACATCTCAAGATTACATGTACGTGTAAAACATAAAAATAAAATTTGTTTTCGGAAAGAGCGTGCGATGAATAAAATAAAAGTTTTCTTGTTCACGAACTGAATTACATCATGAGTTTGTTCGTAGTTCTTGCACGGGGGAGGGAGAATTAGCTTATACCAACAGTCGGGTGAAGACGGAAACCTGAATCAAAAGGCACGCGTCAAGTAGTTAGCTACGCGCGAAGACGGACGAACGGAAGAACGAGTCGGTCCTCGAGATGCAGTAGATGAAGAATACATTTCGACCACTACCTCTCTCTATAGGAGCTGAGTTAATACCTTCGACAAAGAAGGGCCAGCCATGAGATTCGACAGCTGCCGCCGCCGCCTAGTGGTGGACCCACCTCCCCCTTCTCTTCTTTTCGTATCTGCATCGTCAGCGCGTTAATCGACTCATAATGGCCGGTTTAATTCCAGTTGACAAGCTCTTGGGGAGAACTTGTTCGGGTCTTTTTTTAAGAGAGGCTGATGATTTTTGGGCCCGAGGTAATGAACCAAACGCGAGACCAACGCCACCGATGTACAAACCACTTAGATTCAACTCGTCAACTTGGATTTTGATATTGCTACGGACCGATTTCCGGGTTGAGCTATGTCACGATCTTGGGGTAGTGCCGAATGTTGCGAGGAAACCTTTCTACGACACTACTGTAAGGGTCAAACATGTTTGTGTAAACGGGGGTTAGTTCCACAAGCATATGTTGGATATCCGGAAGAATAACCTTTTCGAATAATTGTTCATTTATTTTATTTTTTATTTAGCATCGCACCTTACTAATCGTTCGGTTTATACACCTAATTATTAATTATGCTAATGGGCTAGGAATGGGAAGGTTGAATACAATGTAAGTGAGCCCACACTAGAAAGAAGGAAGAGTCAAGGAAGAGTGAAAGATCATTTAGGAAAAACCACCCCCAGTTCACCCAAGGAAGATACGAACCTCTATATCCCCGTCCTCGGCAGCCTAGCTCAACACAAAATTAGCACGTTAGCTATCTACGCCAATAAGGTGGGTTCTAATCATTGTTATTTGTTAGTATTGTTGATACATGCTGACCAGTAAAATGCAAATATACCACTACAACTACCCTCCTAACCTCAAAAAACATTTGTTCCCACTAAAATAAGCAAACTCTATAAAGTAAACAAAATTTGAATTATATATTTATAAAAAAAATACTGTTCAATTTGAAATAAATTAAATGGTACGACATAATCACACACACTTTATAATATTGAATGAGTTTGGCGAAAATTCTTAAAGAAAGGTTTTCAGTTAGGTCTTCATCATAAAAAAAACACATTGTTTTGTAAATAACAATACATACTCTTTATATACACATTTTAAACAAAATTGTAACAATATTTTTAGCACATTTCGAATTTAAAAAAATAAGTTTCTTGTAAACTACCCTAAAATTATTTTTAATATTTTTAAAATAAAAAAGTATTCCTGTTTATCATAAAAGCTATTACTGAATACCCACTTGAACTCAATCTTAAAGGCTAATTTAAAAAAATAATCATAATTTCTATAATACTTTTAAACAAAACAATTACAATGTTTTAATACATTTCAAATTTTCAAAAATTAATTATTTGTAAACTAAAAGTTTTGTCATTAGTAAAAAACCCTTAATTTAATTTATTTTAGAAAAATAAATACACTATTATTTATCATGTTAATATTCCTCTGATACCAAATCTGAACAAAATTGTTAAAGCTATAAAAAAGATTTGCAAAATCAGTAGTGAAAAAATAACTTACTTTTTTAGAAAAACAAACACATATAATTGATTATAATGTAAACAACTTAACGGTTACCCATGTTAAGCCAAATGTATTGATCCATTTTTTAAATTATTCAAACTAAAAAAGAATAGTTTTTAGAAAACTACACTCAAATGAAGTTCTTTTAAGAAAAAAAGTATAACACACAATATGAGAAAGTGTTTAGGATTATGTCGTACTATTTATTTAATTTATTTTTTAACGTAGTGTCTCACTACCCGTTCGGGCTGTACCTATATCTACTAGTTACGCTAGTGTGTTAGGGATAAGGAAGGTTGAATTTAGAGGAAGTGTACCCATATTGGCGTGAAGGCAGATTGGAAGCAAGTTAGAAAAAAATCCCCCTCAATATTTTCGACCAATATCCTAACACCGAACTTCCCGTCAACATAAGTCCAATCTATTCGTAAATTGGTGCCTTAAATAATTCAACTACTGAGGTGAGTAGGTTTTTTAGAAAGCCATTTACAAAAATAATATGGTTTTAAACTTTAATCTCAAATGTGAAGTTTATTTAATATTAATTTTTTTGTTAAATCAAGACGAAAAATAAAAAGCTTCTAAAAATATCAAGTATTTTTGAATTTATATCTACAAATCAATTACTGTACCTGAGTTATCCCACTCTTAGAATTTGGCTGTGACTCAAAACAAACACCTTCATAGTTAAATTCCGGGTCAATGCATCTTCACTATCGACAGTGAAAAAGTTTTTGACGCAAACGTCGACGAATATTTAAACAGTCACCTTACATTACTGTTAAGACATCGGTTCTATTCAATTCCCCAAACTTATTTATTGAATTTTAACTGCAGCCCCTCATTCTATTTTGCTATATGATTTTTTTATGATGAAATCTAGTTGGATCCGTGCTACTTCCATAAAATAATGGTATCATCAAAGGTACTGATATAAACTTTTCAATAAAAATGCGAGATCTGTTCGGTATTGCTTTTATTTAAAATTCCATCCAACCTTACTTTTATTCAAGTTTCCTTTTGCAAAGGAGATTAAATACATTCTTAAAAAAACGTGTTATGTAAGAAGTGGACATTCGGTTGAATTAGGAGGAGAGGTGAAGGAAGGTCGGAAAGAGGGGCAATTCTTTACGCAGCATGGGGGTAGCTGCAGCATCTTGGAACACCTGCGAATTACATTCTGCAGGAGGCATCGGACGAACTCTGGAGTCTGTATAGCTGCAGGGAGCTGGGAATTTCTAGGAAGAGATCAAAAGTTTGATTAAGAGAGGGAATGGGGTTATAGAAGGAGGGGGTGAGGAGCTTTTATGACAGTCGACAGACGAGGCACGTGCCTCACAAAGCTTTTTTGTTGCACCTTATATTTTTATTATTATTATCATCATCATCATATATACATATTCATTGTTCGATGATTTGACTAGAAAGACTGTCAGAGACGTTTTGATACTTAGCCTGTCATGAGATGAAATGTAAATCATATCAATCATCTAAGTTTGGTTTTTTCGATTCATATAATCTAATGAAAGCACTAAGAGTGACTTGAAATTCAAATATTAATTACCATAGAAAGGAATGTGACCTTTAAATTAAATACATCAGGAATCGAATGGTATAATGTTGGATGGTAAATAATTTTAAATGAAATAAAAATCAACTACATCTATGTCAGTCTACCATATGATGTTGATAGGAAGTGTTTTGAGAGTTATTAAAGATTTTAAACAATGTTTATGTATTTATACATAAATCTATGTAGTTTGTAACTGTAACGTTTTATAGGTAATATGAATAACTATTAAATCATAAGGAAAAACTGTCAACTATCATCACTGCGGTAAAACAATTATTTGTTGTATTTTATAAATGTTTTATTTTTACCATAATTCTACTATTCTATAATATATAAAGAGAAAATGTATTTAGTAATTTATGTTATTTATAATAGTACTTTTAGTTACAAGGCCTTTAGCCCTTATATATATATATATATATA
>CABFOV010002357.1:64932-77602 GCA_902141375.1 Timema poppense | reverse complement strand
GTGTGATCTGTTGATACCCCCCCCCCCCCCCACCTTTCTATTTCGCACATTGGTGTCTAAGTGTGATAGCTCTTAGAATACTCAGGTTCATCAAATTAAGATTCAACGCTCTCCGCAAAATAGCTTCGAAATTTCAAAGTGGAGAATTGAACCAAAGCTATATATACATCCAAAGGTATATTTTTTTGGTATAATTATTACTTTCACCAGGAATGGCTTTGCCATAAGTGTTATATTAAATCAGGGTGAAAATGATGTCACAGTCGCCAGAACCGAACCCGGGATGTTTGACTGTTAGCACCTAAATTCTACCACTGGAAAATCCTGACTCACCTTCTATCAAGGGACATTCTTTACTGGTTATTGCGGGGCAAGTTATTTACTACTGTATGTGCAACCAAACATCGTGGTGACCATAAGCAATACTACCCCCTATTATAGAAACTTGTTCCTAAGTTGGTGATAGAGCGACAATTCTTAGGTACAGACGCATGCGCAGAAGAGATATAAGGTGTTTTTTTTACATTAGCAAAATGAACAGTTCTTTGTATTTCAAACAAAATATAATTATTTAAGAAATAGTTTCATGAAAGTGGATTCGATTAAATGTATAAAATATTCACAATTAAAAAAAAACATCTCGATATGTTTAAAAATATTAAACTTTTGATTTATACATATTAAACTTTTGATCTATACATAAATGAACAGTTTCTGAAAGGATTTTTTTGGTGCCTTTAACTAAATGAAAAATGAAACAAGGATGAAATCAATGAAGTGGTGAATTCGCTTCGTATTTTTCATTGTAGTTATTTCACTGGCTATTTCGTGATAGTTTATGTCACTGTTTAAGTACTGGGTTCTCTACTGAATTAAGTATGAAAATCTCGCCCGTGAATAAAGTGATATTAATGTTGATTCTTCTTGTTAAACATGGTGTTCATTGCTTTGCCACACTAAGTCATTATGCTACAGTAGCGGGAGAAGGTGTGTGTGTATTACCTGTGATCACCAGACACAGGTGTGGAGGCCTCCGGACGCTGTTCTGGGGGATGTTCATCTTTCCTCTCCAAAGGACCGTAATGGAGGTGGAGCTGACCACCCTCGTCATGGAGGCCACTCCCGGGTTGACAATGGTCCAGACAGCCGTGGCGACAGATCTCGACCTGGAAATAGACAAACAAATATAGTAGCAATATAATTTTGATAATTTCAACGACATTATTTAAAATAAAACATAATGTTTATTTTCACAGAAATAAAGGAATTTAAATATTATTTTTTTTGTGCTTGAATATCAGTGTCCATTATCCACATAACAATGTATCAATTGTATGCGCCAAATCATTCGAATATCAAAAGGTTCAAATACTTCCAAATTGTATGTTTTGTTCTCAAGAAATTGGTTTCTTAGGGTTCGATCCGAAATAAGAGCTTTGTTTTCACATTTATATTGTTTAAAACTTGATTTTAAACAGATTTAAAAAAGTAGAAACACACATCAGTACAGTATTATAATATTTTAAAAGCCCATATTAAAATATTCAGAGATTTAAGATTTTAATATGAAACGTGATTCTGGGAATTATCTGTAAAATGAACAACTGTTAAGTTAGTTTTTTTTGTGACGCCTTGGAGTGAGGAAGTATTGCTATCAAAAAAAAACAACTAATTCAATGTTTTAATGGATGCTTCATTCTAAGCTGTTATATTCATTACAAATTAATATTTATGTTGAAAATATCTTATGTGATTGAATTGTAAGATGTCATAATAATGTATTTATCAAATTAGAGTGAAATTCTGCAATAAAACATTTTCCAACTGATTTTAGTGCATACAGTTATATAAATAGCCACAATATATAGTATGTTTTCAAGCATAAAACAACAACAGCAAATATTATAACTTCGATTTGGCTTCGAGAATATTTCAATAATTCGATTCAAATTCACTTCAAACTGAAAAGGTGGACTTCGCACAACCTTAATATCCGTTAATACAAAATATCATTAACAAAAAAATATTAGTGTTTATTCACTCATTTACTTTTTATGTCATATGGTAGGCAGTGTGTTCATAGTTGATAAACAAAATAATCATATAACAAATTTCGTTTCTTCCGAGTCTGATTGAACAAGAAAACCCGTGAGCGAAAAGCACTGCGCTTGCATATTACGGTCCTCTAGATATGTTTCTTGTGTTTAGTCGGCCATTGTCTATGATTCCTACAAATATACACATTCAATAGTTATTTCTTTATGCTAGGTAACAGAAACGCCTTAAAATAAACACTAAGTATATCTAGTACTTTAAACAAACATTAGTCAATAATATGTAGTCAACCTCCCCCACGAAATTATATCGACAAAATATATATGGCTTTATTTATGGTTCAAACAATATAACAATTAAGATACAAGTACAAATCAGGGGGCTGTGTTACCATAAAAAGCACTTCAGGGAGCTTCTAGAGGTGTTATATATCTAGAAATTTTCCTAGCCTTCGGCATTTTGGGGGTTATTTTACTATATAAAAAAACTCTCCACAGAGCTTCCAACAGTGTTTAATATTTAGAAATTTTCCAAACCTTTGGCAGCTAGGGGGTTATTTTACCATGAAAAGAACCCCAACTCAGAGAGCTTCTAGAACTGTCTATCATTTAGAATTTTTTCTAGCTTCCAGCAATTGGGGGATGTGACCCCCCCCCTCTACCCTGAAATTATTGGCTGGCTACGGCCTTAGCTGTATATTTAGTTTAGATGTATTGTGCTAGGTTTTGTATTTTCTGTATGTATTTAACTTAATGTTTACAGTTTAAATAACCATAAAACAATCAATCTTACATCTTATCTATTGTAATGCTAAGAAGCAAGGATAGCCAGCCAAGGCTGTAAAGATCTATAGATCAACCAAAATGTGATTGTATCATAGTGAAATAGACAGTTTTAAATAAATAATGTATTAGGATAAATATTTATATTTTAGTAAGAATATGTTTCGTATTATGGAAATATTAGATTTGCAAACGTATCAAATTTGTTCAGATAGATTTTAAGTTTATAGTCTACATGTACAGGGGCGGATCTTACTCTGAAATTTTGAGGGATTTTTCCGAAATGGACAGTTTTAAATACATAATATATTAGGCTAACTATTTATATTTCAGTAAGAATATGTTTTGTACCATGGAAATATTAGATATGTAAAATTATCAAATTGTTTAGCTAGTTTTAAGTTTATAGTCCACATGTACAGGGGCGTGTCCAATAAATGTTCTAGTTAGTATTAACAATGATAACTAAACAATTAAACATATGTTAAAGGACCTATTAGTTATAACGTCAAGTAATAGTTCACTAGCCAGTTGCTTTGGGTGTCAATCACTTTCAATAATTGAGATACATTTTTAACACATAATTTAACTAACAAAAATTAACAAAAAACGTAAATAAACGATGAGATTGTATAGGGTAAAAAAATTAATTTCTGTTATTTCTAAATTACTCTTACATTTTGAAGGATTTTTCCGTCAGAATTTTCTAAGAGGGTACTTTCCTCGGCCCAGTTTTTTTTAGAATGTCCGCCCTACCTACCCCCTCTAACCACGCTCACTCTCACAAAAATCCTGGATCCGCCCCTGCACATATATATTATTTACAAGATAAAGAACACGGAGGAGAGAGAACTGAAGACTTGTTGGTTGGGGTGAGGTGACCATTTTTTACGATTGGTAGAGTAGGAAGAATGTGGCGGTAAACCTTACAAGCGTGGTAAGTAAAAATCCAGGTAACAGAGCTTTGAAGATGGATGGGTGCAGGGATGAAGCAGGACACTCGGAATAAAGGATGGCCAGAGTGTGGACGTGTGTGGGAACGTCGTCCTAGCCTCGTGATCAAGTTAAAGTAGTCATAGATCCAGTGGAAGTGTGTCCTATTATTAATTAGAGTAAAAATATAATTAAAAAAGGGCAGTTGTTTTTAATCTTTGCAATTAAGTAATCATGTGCCTATTAAATTTAAAATATAACGATATCAGGGACATCTTCTGTTATTTAATTTAAATAAAGTTACGACACAACAGCAGGACTCATTGGTGCTATTTTAATAAATAATTTTGCTTCGTGAAATATGAAGGAGAAAAATAAAAAATAAGTGTGGTAGACCTGCACATGAACTAAGCATTAGTACAAAAGTTAAATCACGTTTAAGGTGTTTCTGCTCACATTTATTTAGTAACAATGAAATATTGAATGGTGTACGTGTATTAAAGTTGTATTGTTGGTCATCTTCTCTTTTCAAATAACATGATTGTTTACAGCAGTACCGGCCTAAGTAGCATGGACATAAATCCCAAAACTATTAAAAATACATTTTGTCCAAACCAAACTTGATCTAGTAGATCTGATACAACAATGTAAGTAAGAACAACAGATTTACGATCTCATGATTGAATATTTTGACAAGAAGAATAGCAGAATCCTTCTGAATTACTTAAAGTTACTATATTATTATATTTGCATTAAAACTAATATCTTATAGTTTCACTAATTTTTCCATGATCTAGCCTTAAAAAATATACACAGCACGCCATGGGTTTAACATTACAAGAAAAATGGCGTATCTCATTTTGAGGTTAATTTATATAGGTGTGAGTTTCAAATTTTGATAATATCTTCGCAACTCTTTAAGATAGGGAATAATTTCATTTAAAAGTTGGACTATTGAAAATAAAAACTTTTATTTGAAATATATATTAATAAAACCAATAGTATCTAAGATATAATCAAATATATATATTTTTAAATGGAAGTCTGTAAAATGCGGAGTTGATTGCTATGCTCTTTGGTAAACTGATATATTAATCTTTTCTCATTGTTTGTGTAACAGTGTATAGTATTTGATTTATGCTGTTTGTTAGAATTTGACCATCTTTTCCCATTATGTTTTTGCAACAATGTATATACTATAATTTTGATTTACATATCTTAGTGAATTTTAAGTAAATATCTACATTTTTAGGTAAAAGGACAAAAAAATATGTGTGGTGCACCGTATTATTTATTTTATAGTTATATAACTAATATGTATGTCAGGCTATTCCAAACTCTTCTATGCATAATTTTTCCTTATTTAATATTATATAACATATTATGCCAAAACATATACCATTTAATCTATGTTAATTATATTGTATCAAATATTAGGATTAGATATTTCAAGGCCACTGTATAGATATTTAAATATTGTACTGATATCTGTTGTCATTTTTTTTAAATATGTCTTAAAATAATGTTTAATCAAATTAATGTGAAATTTAAATTCTTTTTTAAAAAGCGTTAATAATAATAGTAATAATAATAATAAATGGTTATATATATAATTATATTATATTGTAGTATATATACTATTTTTTATAACATCATACAGTATTATTATATAAAATGTTATATTATATTATAATTGTCTAAAGAATGTCAAGCTCAACTGGATGGTAGTAATATATTGTAATCAACAACTACCGTACTCTATATTTATTTTGCTGCTCTTATAAAAGTGTTAAGAAAGTGTAGTCCAAGCAACATGGTGTATTTCTTAGAGGGGTTTGCACCTCAGAGCCAACCACTTCTTGTGACCATGACTGTACTCTCTCAGAGTATTGTACCTTGCACTTGATGTGGACGCTAATGGCGTCAGGGAACTTGAAGGCGTGGAAGAAGGCGTAAGTGATGACGCTGGCCCTCTCGTCAGTGGCGCGGGCCTTGAGGAAGCGGCTGATCATCTTGGGCCGAAGGACGCACCCCTGGTCATCGGACAGTTGGATGACGTGACCGCCACCGTCTGAAGCTGCGCATGACTTGACGCGCATGTCGAATTCCCCTGCGACCAGGCATTTATGTGTGTAATGGAGGGCTTGAAAGGAAAGGGTTTGTTTGTGGGAAGACTATACTGATGGTATCCCCTTCCTAGACTGGATTTTGATGCCCTTAAGCTGGCTACACAATTAAAATACTTTCAAATTTATGTATACAATTTTTACTTGAGTGTGAGATCTAGGAAATTTGAAGTACTGCGGGCACAATATTATTATTGTAACATTCACATCAAATTCGTAAAGTTTTGATTTTTTAAATTCGGAATGTTGGAAATATGAGGTTAAGAGTTTTTCAGCTAGCCAATGTGAAATAAGTATTTCCTGTGGGTGTTTATGGTCTGCTAAGTGTCAGCCATATTTTCATTTATGTTAAAATAGAACATTGTTATGAAAGCAATATGATTGCTGTGGAACAAGAGACATTCGATAAAATTAATAAATTACTATTATATATATCGTTAACACCGCATCTTACTACCTGTTTAGGTTATACGCTTATGTAATAATTACGCTAATGGTATTAGGGATGAGGAAGGCTTTATTTAAAGGAAGTGTATCCACATTTGCGTGAAGGGAGGGTGGAAAACCATTTTGGAAAACCCCTCTCAGTACACCCAACAGAGATTCAAACCTTGATCTTCTCGTTATCGGCAGTCATGTTTACTGCGAGTGTAGCACCTTAGACCATACTGCCACCAAAGCAGGTAATATATAATCGAATGTTAGCAACCAACTATTTAATACAGCAATAAAATACGTAATCAGATGTCAGTGTATTTTCTAGATTCTTGTTTTCCTCTGACTAAATGTTGATATTTTGCAAAATCAAAGAAAAGTACTGTGTAACCTAGTATGTGTGAGTAAAAACATTTGTCCTCAAGTTAAAGTTAATTGTCTTGTGCATCCAGATGGTGGTATGCGAGAATGAGACTAGTTATTGTTTGAGATCTAGTGAGGTGTAATTGGAGATATAGTGTTCATTATATAGTCTTCTCTTGATCAAATAACACTTAACACTGAAACTCCACTATCACTAACACTCAACTCCAAGTCTGGTTCTGCTTATCTCCCTTACTATTCGTCCGAGATACACGCATATTTACACTAGTAATCTAGGCATGAGAAAGGTAGATTTTAGAGGAAATGTTCTAGAACTCACGTAGTGGAAGAGTGGGGAAAACATCTTAAGATATCACACCCTTGATGCTCCTGGGTGGGACATGAGCCCCAAATTTCCTGTCTCCGGTAAATCAGGTGAGATGATCTTGTCATTTATTCCTCGCGCCAACCAATTAAAGAGCCTCAGCAGTACACCGGTCACGTGGTGTAAGTCGTCAGGCTTAGAATATATTGGGAAGGTTAAGGTTCGAATCTTGGAGGGGAGGGGGGGGGGTTAGAGGTAGTTTTCCAAATATAATCTAAATCTATGTTTTTTCTACCCTCTCTCCACGCTTATATGGGTGCAATTAATCAAAAGTAACCTCATAATCCTTACCCCTTGGATTAAGTAGCTAATGATCGTGGGGCTAAACACATTGTCAGAACATATACCATCTCCGCTCTATAAAACGGTTGATTCGTGGTTGTTACGGCTGTGACGAGTGTCTGGTTCATAGGCCACTTCACGAGATGATCTACGAGGGCAGCGCCCTCTCATTTGGATCAATAAATAACGTCTAATGATCTCTGGGAGCCGCGGGGACGTGTCCTGTTCCTACGTGATTTACATGCGCAGTGCGAATTTTGGTGAGGTCAGCCTCTCTGGGCCTCTAATGTGTACTTTCTAGACACAGTCTTTTGGTTATGTATCCATCGCTGGGATTTAATATGCATTTTCTAGACATAGCACTCGACTTATAACAGAATGCCTCTGTTACTTAGCGTGCACTTTCTAGACACAGCATTTTGGTTATGTCTGCCTCTCTAGACCTTAACGTGCTCCTTAAAGATGCAGGTGTACATCAGCATACGATTTAAAGACTATTATTATCTCTAAACACTCGAAACACCAGACTTGGCCCGAGTATGAGAGCGTTAGATAAGAGCTCTTTATCTCTTTATGATTTCGGTCGTACGAGATTTGTTTTACGAGTACGATCGGTAGAGGGCTTTCACACGATATGGTTTATGTCACACGAGTTTTCATCATTTGTATCAATATTGTAACTTGAACCAATATATTTGACAAAAATTTAAAAGTCTTATGTCTTCTAATAAATATCGCTCCTCACTCTCAACTTTAGAGTGTTTTCTAAAATGATTAATCATATCTGTCAAGTTTTTAGCTCGCGTTATATTCGAGAATATCTATTTTTTATTTCTATTTTTCAAATATAACACTTTAAAAATTTTGAATCCGTACTATATTCGGGCCAATCCAGTAGTTAATTATTGTATTACTCCACTAACGAAATCAATATATCGGTGTCAACTTGACTTGACATTATTTCTTTGGACTATCAATCCCTGAGTTATTACGTTAATAAGACAAGAACAAAGGCTGCCGGAAGACTGTTTAGTCGGATAGTGTGAACGGTCTCCCTCCCCCTTAACCTCCACCCAACAGTCCACTACAAGCCATCCGGCCAAACTACGGACAAAAAAATCGGATATCATAGTGAGGACATACGACTGTTAAATGAGTCGACCACGACTTTTGATCGGACGACTAACAGTTGGATCATGTAAAAGACGCCATGCCACCTAAAGCATTAGTAGGCACATGACCAAAACTTGTACGACAGAAATCGTAAAGTGTGAAAGAGCACTTAGAACCCTCTGTATCAAACCCCACTCGTGGTCAACATTTATTTATTTTATATTAGGTACCTCAGACAGAATTCAGGTGTAGTTATGGGCGCTAATATCCGCATGCATAAAACCACTGGTAAAAAATAATAAAACCTGTATACTGCCGTCCTAAGCCAAAAAGACGTATCTACAATTTTTTTAAGGTTTTTTTATACCATAGTAATCCTTAGGGGTCACTCTATCTATTTTACTAAACAATATAGTCGTATCTCTGAGATCCGACTTTTTGGCTTAGCATTCCGGTACACATAGCTCAGTTTTTCCCTCACCATTGTTAGCCTTGGTATTGAGATACATTTATTTTCCTTAGTAAAGAGGCCCATTCTTCCCATAAATTAACAACTGACAGCTGAAATATATTATCTGTGCTGCCTGATGAGTTGTTTTGAGATTTTAAATCAATTTGTTAAGTTATTAATGGCTTATTGCAGTTTTTTAATGCCATAATTTATGCATCAAGTGGGGAAAATATATATATATATATGTTAAAAATAAAAACAAAAGAGAAGATAAAGATTGTATAATATACTGAGCAGATATGGAGAAAGTAATAATGCTGTCTAGACTTGAGGTGTTTAAATCAGCAATATTCCCTCAAAGAATAACCGTGTACAATGAAAGCTTTGTTCCAGTAGGCAAAAAGCATTAAAAATCTAAGTAATTTGCGGGCATGAATCTCTTTTTGGGAGGTTTAAGGACTAACTTGTCAGTAATTTCTACAATTTTTTTATTTCTAAAGAGATACCAAACAAATAATACTGTGGCTTGATAATTGTTCGGCACAAAACATAAATTGATATATGTTTCTTTTTTAAACGAAAGAGGTGGCACAAAAATTATCGTAAGATATTTTGAGCCAGGCCATACATTTATGGAGGCCGAGTCTTTTCATCATAGAGTTGAGCTGTCAATACAAAGAATGGGCAACAAATTGTATGATTTTATCGCATCGTACCTACATGATGCGGTTAGAATGAAGTTCAACAGAGGAACTAAAAGTATGAAGTACAAAAATGACTTCAAAGTAGAGGGCCATTATACAGAGGTTGATTACCACGTAGAAATAAACTTCATAATTTCTAAAATTACTAAGTCAAATGTCCTGCCAGAGCCTACAAAACAAATTAAGGCAAATGGAATGTCTTATGAAAAGAAGAAGGACATTCAAAATATTTGTTGTTAAGAACAAAATCGAAAAGCGTGCTTACTAAGCAAATAACATTTCGGATTCTTTTTAAAAGAAGACTACGAAAAAAAATCATTTATTCTTTTTTTCGGTGATCTTATCCGCAAAATCGCTAATAATAAATTAAAATAAGTAACAAAAGAGAAAATATATAAATAAACCTTAATATTTACTATGCGTTGATGATCCTAACATCCTATAGTCTAATCTAAAGTTTATTTGCTTTTAATATATGTATAGTTCATCTACTATTAGATGTACGTACGGTATTTAAAATAAAATAACACTAAAACAATATAATATATGACATGCATTCCAAAAAACATTTTCTAAAACAATCGCCATTATATTAGGTTCATTTTTAATGTTACATAAATTGTAACTGTAGTAAAACAGATCACTAAATAAATTACACAATTACAAGAGTTTATCATAGTACGTCAAATAAATTTTAATATTGGTATTCAAGTTTAACATAATGTTTGTTGGACAACTAATTTTGCCCAAATTACATAACATTTCACTATAAAATATTAAATAACATCTTTTGCTTTCTCTTTTTATCAACCATATGAAACATTTTAAAACGCATACTTTTGTATTGGCTTTACATTAGTCAGGCAACATGAAACCCAGATGAATCTTGGAGATTAGGTAGCTGTAAATGTCAATTGCCGATGTCAGTGCCTACCGGAAAAGTTTATGTTAGGCCTTTTAAGTATCTAATTCTATTGCAAGCCGCCAAACACCCGAGTAATTAGTTTCCTTCCAACCGATACTCATGAAACTATTCGAGTAAATACTAAATACTCAATACTCATAAATACTCCATACTCGATTGTACTCGCCTACTCAGACAGCAGCTAAGTACTATTTTTGACCGTGGTTGGAAAGTGAAATAATATCGGTCCATCAAAACACTGTGAATACAGCAGTGAAAAATCACTGGTATATATCACCGATATTTTAAAATCACAGTCACTGTATTCCCTGGAATCGTAAAATCACTGTTTTGCCTATCTCTATGAAGCCCGTGGTTCATTCCACATCGTGAGTACCGAGCCACTCCCAAATAAAAAAAGAACGATATACACGAGTGCGCTACGCTCTATCATCTGTGTTCGGCAAACTCAGAGAACTGTTCTTTCCACACGTGCCTGGAGAGGCGTGGTATGTTCCGGTATGCTCTAGACGCATGCTACCTCTTACCCCTCTCTCCCTCTTATTGTTCCCGCGCCTTGAGAACACGCGATAGATTCATAGGATATATAATGGTAGAATTCTGTGATGTAGTCACATATTATATACTGGCTTCAAGGCGAGTGACGTTGTCATAATCTGATTAATGCTAGAGTATTATAAATTCCCTTTGGACTCAAACCATTTTTAACTTATTCAAAATTATCATTTATGAACTTATACATTCAAACGGTTTGATTATTAAAATGGGATTCACATCTGATGGACTTAGTATATTTGGGATCCTAAAACCATGGAAATAATTTAAATCATTGCACGGTTAGTTCAAACCATATGTCCTATCTTTGCATTATGATCTCTTTGGAGGATTCCCCTGTAAATTACAATTATGACAGGGATAAGGATAGTGAACATGATTGTTATGTAGGTCAATTAAAAATATTTTATATCATGTGTTTTGAGCCGCCATTTATGTGATAGAGTAGATGTATTGCAAGTATCAAATGTTTATTATCTGTAGTTATGACCACTGCGAGACAGTCCTGCCAACTCATCACGCTGGATCTTACCTTCCATTAATTCACTCATATTGTATAATGCCTCTTTTACTTAAAGTACTTGCTATGGTTCATAAAATCTGGGTGTGACAATGAAAGCATGTTCATTTCAAACTGGTTTTCAGCGCCTAATGCTTTAAGCTGTCTCACTCATCACATCGAGTTGTATATATTTGTTACTTGAATAAAATAACTCTTTTTTACCATCCATGGCTATTATTTCTGAGTGATGATTTTGGAAGGGGAAGGGGGTCTGTTACAATATATCCTCCTAGAACCTCTCTACTTTATTTTAATCCAATTAGTTCTAGTCCATGATCTATCCTCCTAGCTATAGCTTTGCTTAAGTTCTATCCCCCTACTTGCTGTCGCAGACATATCCTTCAGGACCTATCCCTCGTATCCTCCTAGTTCCAGTAGATAATATAAAGCCTATGCACTCCTAGTAGCTAGTAGCGTCACTTGCTCCATTTGTACTCTCCTAGATCCTCTCCAGTCCATACTCCATGAGACTCACTGCAAGTGTCACAGGAACAGGGAAATGCATGGATATATTATACCCACTACCAATTTGGTTGATGGGTAAATAATGTAATGGCGTTTTTTGAGATTTAGTCTGAATCATTTTATATACGCTACTAGTCGTCACACTCAGTAGTAAAATCGTCTAGGTCAACTTTCTTGCTTGCCCAAGTCACAGGGTTTGTGGTAAGTTTTACGGTAAATTCAAACGTGTGATAGCTGTTTAAATCTACAGTTCGAAGATATATATATACCTTTACTACAGGTCTATGACTTCGGGAAACCTGTCAAAATAGCATCTAAGCATTTACCGATTAACTGACATTTCGCTAATGTTAAAAGGTAGTCTATCGTCATTATAGTATAGCTTATTATGAGTATAATCTTTATTTATTTTGTGTTAAATTATATTGTGAGCTGTGTGAGTACTGTAATTGTAACTACGAGGAAATTTCTTTAATTACAATGAAAATGTATTTTAAATATAATTTAAAGACACCTAATGTTAAAAAAAAAAAA
>CABFOV010002357.1:37888-60482 GCA_902141375.1 Timema poppense | reverse complement strand
GGGGGGAAACAGTCACGACTCCTTTCCATCGACTGAATAAAAAAAACTAGACTCACACGCTCGATTGTTACATAGACAGAACCTAAATAGGTCGGACTGGTCATTGTGTGGGAGTTTTATTGGATCTGATACCAAAGATTGCTCAGGAGAGATTTTCTTTGTCCGTTACTGGCTTTGTTTCTTCCATTAAATAGTGTTCGTTTTCTATCCTCGTATGGGTTAGTTTATTGCGGCAGCATTTGCAATATATCAATATTCCGGTGGCTTATTCATTACATTTGTTAAAACCTTAGTCGTGATCTCTGATGCCAGTAGAAAACAATTCATATCAAATTAAGAAAAAATAATTGGGAGAGGAACATTTTGAATTTTTCTCTATTGTTATTTTATTCCAATTTGAAAATATTATTTTTCATTATCATGAGTGTGTTGACAATTAATAGCTTAATCTAGCTTGTCTATTTTTGCTGAATGCTGTGCACTACGTCTTAACAACCATCCGGAATATTCACTTATTTACACTAATGAAGTAGAGATGATGAAGACATCGTTCAAAGGAAATCTACCCAAATTTTCATGGAGGAAGAATGGGGAAACTTTTGGGAAGAATAACACCTTGACACACTAAAACGGGATGTGAACTCAAACCTCTCCGTCATCAATAAACAAAATAAGGACAGATTGACAACCTTTTTCTCGTGTCCCTCAGTAGAACATAATGGGAAAGAAATGCGCCTGTTTTTCTGAAGAGGGTAGGATAATCCTAAATCCACGTTACCTGTTGGGGTATAAAGCTCCAGACTCTCGGCTCTAACACAGCTTTATCCACCAATGTAAAAGTAATACTGGGGAATTTTATAGCAGGTCCATTACTAGTGTTAAGCATTAAATCGGTTTGAGGTGGGATGGAAGGGGGCGTGATAAAAGGCCAATATTTTGCGGTTTGTATGGCAAAACTTTTTTTTATAGCAAAACATATTTTTGACTAAAATAAATCAAATATTGCTCCTGCACAAACATATAGTTTAATTTTTTTCACATTGTGATATCAACAACTGTTGAATATCTGTCATGAGCATGGTGGTATTAGTTGAAAAAAAAAAATTAATAGAAAAAGTTTTCATTAAATTTCAGGACACAATTTATAGATATTCAAGGAATTTTGAGGTCATCATGTGAATAATTAAATTCTCTGTTTGTACTGGAGCAAAATTCTATTTATTCTGGTTAAAAAAAGTGTTGCAATAAAAACTGCAAAACACTGGCTGTTCCTCTTATCCCTTCCATCCCACCTTAAGAACAAAATATTGTCATCACGAAGGTGGCTTATTGCCGTTCCCTAAACTCCACATTGACGGAATGAAGTTTGACTTTTGTGAATATCTCAGATTTAATTATACTTTCGATGCTCATACCAAACAATTACACTGACACTAAAGCATACAAAACATGATTTGGTAACTCACAAAATTTAAAATGTTTACTTCACAAAGTAAATTTGGTTTATTTATGGACACGTACTATTTATAAACTTGTTAGCACTTACCTCTAACAAAACCAGTACCGCATCTAGCACCTAGGACAGACAAAATGGCTGGGCTTGGGTAGGTGAGAGTGGGTGAGTCATACCCTGGGGTGGAACTCTCCAGAAGCAGGGTATTTTTACTTTCTCACCCTCCAGTGCACCGAGTATATGATTCGAATCACAATCAATCTTCCATCAGTACAGTGGTGTTATAATGCCTTAAAACAGGGTTCGCAAATTCACGGATTGCTGGCCGCATCCGGCCCGTGAGACAAATCTGACCGGCCCACTTGTCGGCAACACTTTTACATTTCTATCCACCTTGCAGTCATATACGCACACAAAAACTAGTAGTTTAATTCTAATGTTAACATAATTTTAAATAATAAAATACACCTAAAACTATTTCCTATTGTTTTTTTTATTAATTTAAATACTTGATTGTGAGATTTTAGATTTACATAATTTAATAAATACTGCTTTGAGTATTTCGCTAGCCCACATAAATATCTGGGATTTTTTCTTTTAAAACATTAAAAAAATCTATTAATGATTTTAAATACATGGCATAAAATAGATAGTATAGATCTACATCAGTGGAAATACCCATTAAACGTCAGGCTCTTATGGTCTAGTTTGTCGGTGTCAGGGGGGTTAAAGGTTCGAATTCCATCCAGTTGAGGGTGGTTCTATCAAGATGGTTTTCCTCATTTATATCATTCAAATACAGCTACATTTCATCTAAATGATATCTTCATCATCTCTTGACAACTAACGTGATTAAAATGTGCATAGTCATGACGGGTAGTAAGCGGCACTGCAAAAACAAATATTAAAATGCAACCAATCAAACATAATTCTACAAGCTGTAGCCAACTGAAACACGTTCCGAGTTTTTGAATCTGCTCCATCGAAGAATTTGAGTTTGAGACCACTTCCATGGGCACTATTGTCACTGGTACGAGGGACTACTTCACTCCAAAATAATTTCTGAGTACTTAAAAACATATTCTGAAATGAATATTTTATATTTGCATATTTATAAATGCATCTGGACTTAATAAGTACAAAATTTGTATCGGAGAGCAACTTACTAACTCAACTTGGGCAGCACATTGACCATACAACGTAATTTTAATCCCCAGAAGGGGAGAGAGGACAACTGACATGGATATATTTAGTTAGATTTTCCTGAGTGTGGACAACTGATATCAGGATACTGTTGGGGAAGGTTGGGGTAGTAACCTGGTCAGTTGTCCACCCTAATGAAATACTACCTGAGTAGATCAGTGTAATTTATCCACGTTCCGAAATTCCAAGGACTTGAAAAAGGTAGTGGTGTTAGTTGTCCTTCACTTTCTAGTAATACGAGCTGTAATATCTTGGTTGTGGCTCAAAGAAAGAAACTAACACGAATTGTATTCTACTGGGGTTCGAATTTTAGATTATAGGACCACCAAGCTATTGGTCCATGAGGACGGTGATGAGAGGGAAGGAATAACATCCAAGAAGAGGCAGAGATGCAGAGAGAAAGAGATGAGAACTATCAGAAGTCTGAGCAGGAGATGTTATCAGCTGATCACGATCGTGGCTCTTCGTGTCCCAGGGAAGTTCAGCCTCCGACAATCACTAGAAACTTCCCATCTTGTGTGGGAACCTCTCGGTTCTGACTAAACTGTCCTGCACCATGGGTAGAGAGGGGGCACGGGGACTTTGTTTGACCATTGCTTCTTTTAACCCTTGAATGTTCTCTATAACGATGCCATTAACAAATTTTGCTATCGTCATTCGCTGAATATTGAGACTATGACAGCCATTCTAGAAGTGGGTAGGGGTGTCTTGAGTAAACATTAATCAAAGGTAGGTTATGTGAGAAAATATATTCCATTCAGGGGTGTTGTTAGTGAATATATTTCGTAAGGTAGTGTCATGAGTTAATATACCTCATACAGAAGTATTACGAGGAAATATATTCCATAAATGGTGTTATGAGTAAATATATCATATACAGTGATACCATGAGTGAGAATATCAGCTAAGTTGGAGCTATGAATAAATATCTCATAAGACGGTTTTATGAGTGAATATATTTCATAAGGGAGTGTAAGTTAACATAGATAATAAAAAAAAATTGCAATTTTTCCATAGAAAGAGCAACTACACAAAAGAGTATTAAGATTTTAATTTATAATTTTAACATAAAAATAACTGCCAACTAAATCAAAGAGAGTAAATGCATCGGCATGCATTAGAAGAGGGGATGCTAACACACATCAAGGAAACCATAATCCTTAGTGTACATTGCTGATAGTGCAAAGCGTGTTGTTGGTGTTGTTCTGGATGAAACCTCACCTCTGAAATCTAGCTGGATGACATCAAGATCCGCGATCACCATGGGTGGTTTGGACGCAGTCTTCTCGTAGTCATTGAACCACTCGCATCTGAGCCTCTTGGCCTCATCCCACACCTCCAGTAGGTCCTTGTCGTACTGCACGACGACCGTGTTTTCGTAGAACTGTCCATGCAGGTCGGGCTTGGTCCCACAACGTGCGTACGCGATCCGGAATGTGAAGAAGGTCTTCCCCGTGGAGGGAGGCACATAGACACACCTAGGGTCGGCGTACTGACCCTTGGACGAGACGATCCCTTCAAAAGGATGGGTGAAGGCAAGATGCACGTCCATATGGTCCTTGCCACACATCACCTCCAGGCTCTGGATGGCGGGCATCCCTTCCGGTCGCTCCAGGGGCCAGATGTCACCGGGGCTGGTTGCCACGACCGCTGCCTGAAGGAACAAGGGAGAGATAACGTTACATTAGTAGCACCTGTATGCAGTGATTACCGGCCGGAAACTCCACCCTGGCATCTTTGTCAACTTCAACTAAGTGCATTAGATCACTAACCCATTTCTATGGGTCAAACCCAAGTTAATTATGTGTTACACCCCCTACCCCACCCCCACTTTTATCCACAACCACACACACCCAGAATTAATTCTTATTATATGTTTATTATGTACTCTCCGTCTTACCACCCTTCCGAAATATCCGCACATTTACATTAAGTGTGTAGATGTGAGGAAAATATTATTTAGAGGGCAAGTATCCACATTTACGTGGATGGAAAGGGAGACAACCACTTCAATGTTACTAGTTGAGCTTCAAACCCAGACCTACCCTGTCACTAGTAATCCAGACAGCGATGAAAGTGAGGTATTTATCCGATGCTGGCTACCTGGTATCTCTCTTACTCCCCTTAAGAATGTTATCATATTGTATTTGGAGAGTGGATAAGTAGGTCGTGACAAGAATATAGTCAACTATGATTTTTTTTTTTCTTTAATCTTTAACTTTGTCACTACTTCCTATTCCATTGATCAATCATTATTTCTCACCCTTATTCAGTCATTTCCTTTTAGTATAACCTTCCTTTACCTGCGTTGGTGGGCACGTTGAATAAACTTAAAGATCATCTAGTCTGGTTTGCCGACGGCGGGTAAGTCTTGAATAAAAACCCAGCCGAGAATATTAAGACAATTTTTTCCTTGATCGTTTTTCAATATCCTTCTAAGAAAATGTAGGCATCTTTGAAAATTCTACCTTCACCATTTTTACCCTAATGGTGCAATCAAAATGCACATAGCTAGGACGGGGAGTAAGATACGATGATTTTAAACCCACCTTTCCACTTTTTTTTGTATATTTTATTCTAAGTGTTTATTTGGGTTTGTGGGGTTAATAGAGGTGTCCTAAATCTCAAATAGTCACCTTAGCCTGCTATTCCTAAAATGCCAATGTAAAGTTGAGCTCTACATGTATTTCCTTCACACACATGCCCCCACTTGACAATCTAAACTATGTCAATAGAATGGAATAGTCATTCTCTGAGGCACTGTCCAAATGTTAAGTGCAGAACAAAACAACTCTAAAATTTGTCCTGCCATTAGCGTCCACTTTTTTAGTAGATATATGAAGCAGCATCGGGAAAAGGACAGGGAAGTAGTGTGTAATTAATTTCTCCAGTCAAAGGGAAACGCACTAGGCCACTTCACACGTGACCATCCTGACGGTGAAGTGAGGTCTAAGTAACCAGGCAAACATAATAGACGTTTGTCTTTTTTCCCTTTTGGGTGAACGTACTGGTCTTCGGCATGGACCCACGTGTGAGGCGTACTCAGGGGTAGGTAGGATTCCCGTCTAGCAAGAATGTGTAGCGGGCAGTCTATACGCGACGGGGTCTATAATGTGTCTACTTGTTCCATCAAGATAAGGAGAGTGAATCAAGCCAGTACTGGCTATCAACTACTGCCAAGAGATAAGGACAAGGAGCAAGAATTATGTTAGTACGTTTATCAGGGACTTTAAAACTAACCTATAAGTACAGTATGAGAAAGTTAAATAAATATAGTACTGGCTATTATTGACCTAAATGGTTTAATCTACACACCCATTTCGTTGACCACATGAGGCGTCACTCTTGCAAAATACTTGACGTCTAATGACGAGGACATTGAGGTTTGAATAATGGTTGAGTGTAATTAGATTAGTTTTTTTCTAAATGGTTCTTTCTCTCTCTCTCTCTTTTCTCAAAAATGCTGGTACACTTCCTCTAAATTCAAACTTACACATCAATAACAAATTAGCATAATTAGTATATATGCTTATAAGCCGAACGAGTACTAAGACGTGGCACTTTTTTTTACCCTCCAGTACTAACCATATCCTTCCGGTTCAGAAACAAACACTACCACACATCCAACCCCACTATTGGTGTCAAGAGTCACTGTCTAATTTTTAAACCAAATGATGAACCTGAATGATGGAGTCCTACGCTTATAAATAGCAACCACGATTACTAATTAACTTCACCAGTTCAATGTCTGAATCTCCCTCCCCATGAACCCTCATCCTTGAGGAGTAAGGCAACTTCTGCGGTTTACTTCCTTTCACCACTCATTTCAACATCGTCTTTGAAACCTATTTCTATTTCTTTCTTTCTCTCTCTCTCACACGTACGTCTTACTATTTCATTTGTAGGATAGGTCAGGAAATTACTTCCTTCAAAATATATTTATTTACAGCTTGTCTTACTACCAGTATGAGCTTTCAGAATATTTGAGTTAATGGGACAGAGATGAAAGTGGTAAAAATCAATCGGAAGTGCACCTGCATGTTCATGGAGTGAGAGTGGTAAACCATTTAGAAGAAAGCTCCGTATACTCTGTCGAGGTTTGAACCCTGGTATTCCCATCACCAGTGATCCAGTTTCTTACGAAACAAACGCGTTGGACCATGTGCTCCCCAATGCGGACTTCAGCAGCTATCTTACCACAAGATGACACGGGAGCTATGTTTATATGGGCTAGATAATATTTTCTAAACACACAGACTGAATCAACACGTGACTTACAAACTAGCTCAAGTCAGTAGACTTAATAATACACATACATCTCAAGATACGTACACATTCTAAACACTGAGGTTATATATTCACACAACGTAAAAACTTACTTAATAGAGTACAACACCGCTGATACTACTCACGCAACCCTAGTTATATCATTAATAAATGAACACCAGGAATGTACAAATAGTAAAATATCGTCGTCAGAACTACTCAAAATTAAACAATGGTGCCCTAGTAATGCAGTCTATCACTATAAACATTAAGTAAAGTCACACGTTCATAAAAAATATAGCGATCAGCTACTGTGGTTATCCCCACAGGTGAACAACTGGGCAGAGGTCTCCCTCTGGTCCAGTCTCGTTTGCGGGTAGTGGGCATGTCAGGGCTCAAATCCCGAAAAATTGGGAGACGCTGTAAACATCAACAATGACTCTTTAGGTTCAGTTGACTTTTTGCTAAATAAGTTTACTGAGGCTTGGTCTTTTGATCGAAAAGTATATTTAAATGGAAAAATAGAAATACCAAAATTATCGATTTCACAGGAGGTATAGCAAAAAATTTAAAATACATATTTTATTACTATTATTATTATTATTAGTAGTAGTAGTAGTAGTAGTAGTAGTAGTAATCTCCAGTAATGTATTATATAACTTCATAAAAATCCTATTTTCAACATTATTAAGTGTGCCCCTTTATGAGTGTTCATGACTCAGCTTAATCAAAAAACCACACTTCGCCTCTGCATCCAATAGAACCAACATGTACTGCAACCCACAGAACATTACCCTAACTAACATCACGGCTATTGGTCAATACTATTTAAGGGTGAGTGACTACCCATGCGCTGTCTGCGCATGTGCAGGGGAGGGAATTGATGTCACAGACAAAGATAAAAAGTTGGTAATATCTGGTGCATAGACAAAGGAAGGGGTGGACTGATTTTACACTTTTGCAATTGATTCCAGTGTTTAACGCTGCTTGGCAGATGTTTGGAGAAAATATTTGGCAGTTTATATGTTTAGTAATAGGTTTGTTTGAATTAAGAAGTAAAACACACTTGTTCTGTTTGTTTTCAATTTATGAACATACATAATATTTGTTAATTCGACACCTTACCTCAGTCAAGTAGCGTGTCTGCCTACAGAGCTAGGGGTTATGGGTTCGATTCCTGACATAGCCGATAAATTTATCATTGGTGAAATTTGTGTTTACCCTTTCATAGTGATATATTAACGGACATGGACTGGATGTTGTGCCGGTCTTAGTCTTTAGCTAGAATACAACACAATTGAAGCTACGACAGGCCTAGCCAGCCGATAGTGGTAAAAAATATGGCTTGAATAAAAAAACTGACTCAGGCCACAGGCTGGAAACTGTAATGGATGTAAAATAATATTTGTTAATACATTGTGATAAATATGGTTTTAAATTGATTCAATACATAGGAGAAAAAATCGTCTTGTGTGATAAATAAATGATTACTCTCAGATAATTATTAACATTATAAAAATAATTATATTATATGTACCTCCGTTGGACCATGATAGATACTACACGTGATTAAGCTATTGGAAAGGTATCTTCTTGCCCCCAATAAGTTGTTTCAATTATGTATTCACACCTGAACAACTACACAGCTACGATGATCAATTTATTCCTTAGTAAATCTTTGGTGTGGCACAGGTGCAAAAACTGGGAATTAACCGTTTAAATTAACACGTCTATAGGTTTAACTAACATGCAGTGAGCACGTTGTTTGTGATAGAGCCAGTCGGAGTGATCTAACGCAACTGTTACAAAAACAGCGACTGGGAGAATGTGATTATAATATAACTTGTTGAATGCAGGCGAGCCTGTATCAGTAACGGTAGAAAGAGCTTTGAAAACAGCCGTGTTAGCAGTTGGTAGCTAGTAGTAAGGTTTCAACTGTTTGTGGCTTTCAGTGATGCCAACCAACTTACACGCAGCTATAAACAGATGACAAGCGGAAATAGGGTCTAAAACATCTTTGTGGAATGATTACGTCGAAACATATGGATATATAATAGCAACGTATTGTAAAAACGACACACGTGTATGAAGAAATCATGTATTTCTTTTTATAAATGGAATCCGTCACCTTAGCTTAGTCAGTAACGTGTCTGTCTATGGAACTAAGAGCTCCGAGTTCGATTCCCAGCATGGCTGACAAATGTATTATTGGTGAAATGTGGGTTTACCCTTTCACATGATTTAACGTCCGGGTACTGGATGATGTGTCTTAGATTTAGTTTGATTATAAGGCATATAACGCTACAGCAGGCCTAGGAAACCGTTAGCGGAAAATGTGTACCTAAATAGGTTACGTTGTTGCTCTTTAGCTGACTGTTATTTATACTTTAACAACTATCAATAGTATTAAAAATAAGAAATATGAATACAAAAATGAAAATCAATGTTTTCATTAATTTTAATTAATATGTTTCTGGCATACTAGATACAGCTTTAATCTACAAATGGATGCTTTGCCATACATAATTAATTTAAAACATATTTTATACAAGCAAACAGTAAATAGTAAAATTATAACTTTATGTTACTAAAATACAAGGTAAAATACAAATATAAAAAACCAAATACGAGATTATACCAGTATATGATTTACTAGCTAACTTAACGATAGACATACTTTTCATTAAACAGCCCAGACAAATCTAGAGTTACATACTTTAGTCTAACTAATTTTAGCTACTCCATCGTTTAGAACAAAGGTTATCAAAACGTGTAGTCAGTTTCCATGCCCTCTCAGCCACTGGTGCTTGCTCTGCATGAAGCTGAGCAAAATGACTCGTCCCACAAATAGCGTGTAAGTAGGTAAGTCATTTTGGATCAAGAGTCATGTCCTAGTTAGTTTATCTGTGGATTTAGTTAGAAAACATTAAAATAGTGGGAGTGTCGTACCAGCTTAAACCATCTAGATTAATTTAGAATATATTAAAATGCATTTTACCAGCTAAAGTTTACCAGGTTTTTACAAGTTCAGTAGGATTAAAAAACAAATATCTTATCCAAATACTGTTGTCGTGGGAAGAATTAAATAAATCATAATTGGATGAGTTTATTTTCTAGTGTAGTCGTGTTTTTAATATCCAGACTAATTGGTCCTGATCTCAGATATTTTCAAACTTATCTACAATATGTAATGGCTATTTTTCTAGGACACCAGATAATTAATATGAATTTTAGATAAACATACCAGAATCATCTTAGATAGATGGTAAGGAGAGTAAAACTATCTCCAGTTCCTCGGTTGGAATTGAACCTCAGCCTGCCGACCCAAACTCAGATAAACCATTCCAGTTCATTGGTTGGAATTGAACACAACCTGACAGCCCAAACTCAGATAAGCCATCCCAGTTCCTCGGTTGGAACTGAACCTCAGCCTGCCGACCCAAACTCAGATAAACCATCCCATTTCCTCGGTTGGAACTGAAGCTCAGCCTGCCGACCCAAACTCAGATTAACCATCCCAGTTCCTCGGTTGGAATTGAACCTCATGCCTGCCGACCCAAACTCAGATAAACCATTCCAGTTCATTGGTTGGAATTGAACCCAACCTGACAACGCAAACTCAGATAAAACATCCCATTTCCTCGGTTGTAGCTGAACCTCAGCCTGCCGACCCAAACTCAGATAAAACATCCCATTTCCTCGGTTGGAACTGAACCTCAGCCTGCCGACCCAAACTCAGATAAACCATCCCATTTCCTCGGTTGGAACTGAACCTCAGCCTGCCGACCAAACTTAGGTGTGCTAAACACTAGGCAAGCCTTCTGGTATTTAATAGTTTAAACTCTCCAATAAATCACGCGCAATACAGATCTAGAGTTTATGTTTCATTACTGGTTTGTTTGTCTACCATCGTAACACCCGTTTGTTGGAGGTGTTGGGTTTGTTTTCGAATTCAGAAGGGTATAGATATGGACAATAGAGTGTTGGAATACGTAATTTCAACAATAGTAATCAAGAAGAATAAATAAAAAGAAAGAAATATACAAAGCTGAGTTAGCTTGTTTAGTCTTAAGAACAGACATAGCCTCATTAGAATGTGCTAACGAGTGCAGCCAATTGTAGACCAACTAACTAGAATGGGGCGTTCAAGAATTAAGTAAGCGCCTTAAGGGAGGGAGGGAGGGAATTCGAATTTTGCTTATTTTTGCTGACAAGTGGGGAAAGGGGTCAGAGCAATGCTTATGTAAGACAGAGAAAGACAGGGAAAATGAGGAAAGGTGCATCGCAAGAGGCTTGGACTTCGGGTAGCAATGAGGATGCTGAGGGGCTAAGCGAGGAAGAAGGGGAGAAACCTATAGACCTATAGCAGTAAGCCAAAGCTTTACTGATCCAGCCGCCGCAAATAGAGGCATAATAATTGAAATTGTCGAGACGTGGATTTATCGGATTAAATAGAGCTTTTTTTTTTTATAAATATAATATAGTATAGTATAGAATTCACTAATAACCCATTTTTATAACTTCAATTAAAAGTAAAATCAATTTTTAAACCTTTATAATGTTCTAACTTGTTTCAATTTTAGCTGTTCAATAAATTTGAATTCATTGTATACCATTGTTAATTGTCAATTATTTCTCAATATTAATTTACACCTCTATGTTAATAATTACCAGCAGTTTGTAAAGTGCATGATTTTTTTTTATCATCGCGTCTTACTACCTGTTCAGGCTATAGGTAAAATTGCACGAACAAAATTTTAAAGTTTACAAATCTTACGTAAGCAAGGGGGTGGGTCATGCATTTGAATATTTTCGCCTACAAGGGAGAGGGTGGGGTTGAAATGGCCAAAAATGTGCTTACGTAATACTTGAACGCCCCCTAACCGCAAGGTTAACCCTTCTAAGCCTACTTCTCGAAAAGGTTGAAGCCAAATGGATTGAAAATAAATATAAAATTGTAGTTAAAAATCTTGTATTACACTTGTTTATATAAATCGCAATCATTACGAAACATTTTAATTGTTTGAACGAGAGAATTCCGTTTTATCCAAATCTAAAAAAGAGGTTGGTCGACCATGATTGCCGGTCTTTAGCCAATACTATTTTTAAATGTGTACATTTTGACACAAAAGTTATTTAACGACTTAACATACAAGGTAGTTATGAAGAAAGTTATATTAGAAGAAGAGCACCCACATTAGCTGAGAAACAGAAAAAGAAAATTACCCCAGGTGCACCCCTCGGGATTCTAACCACAACCTCCCTACTATCCAGCAATCAACTACAGTCTAAAACAAATTTCTTAGGCCACATTACCACCAGAGGTTTGATATAATATAAATATAAAATACACTATAAATGGTTTATGTATTGAGCGATGTATTGAAAGTTTTGTTTAAGCTGTATGGATAATTAATGAGATTACACTATATAATATTATTATTGGATACATTATAGCTTAGTTGTACGTTTGTTGATAAATAAAATTAATTATTCCATTTGTCAAAAAATAATAATTCATGCAAAGATATAATTTCAATGTATTTGTGGACAACACATTTATTTGTTTTTCGTTTTAATAAAGATCGAAAAATAAAACACTGTCGAAAATGTAAATGTTAGCTTAGTGCTAAGATAGAAGTGTCCATTTAATTTCCAACTTAATATTCGTTAACTATGCATTACACATATTTCGAGTATATAGCATATGAGTGAGTAGGCCTACTTGCTGGAATTTTGATTTATTATGTTAAAATTGGCAATATAGTTACTGACGATATACTCGTCTTTGCGATATAATTACGATTATATTTACTTTCATAAGTTTGGTACTCAATTAAAGATTAGTTCTTTGTTGAATTTGAGAAAATAAACAAAAAAAAACTATTTTCAACTTCTTAAGACATTCTAATGCTGTACTTGTGAAAATTAATTTGTATTCTAGATGTGCGTGGCTTCTGAACTGGCACGGTAAAACCAAGTAATAAATTATACTTGATGTATTCGGAGAAAATAACAAAAACTCTGCATCATGTCCTAAATCTCATTCATGTCTGAAAAAGGTTAAAGTAAAAACTCCAAAATGAATATGTAACTTAGGGTCTGTTTAATGGTAAGACTTTGTACGCGGCGCTATACCAAATACAAGACCACACCTATCTAAACTCATATGAAACAGCTTATCCCAATCTGGTCTGGGTTTATGACGTCCTATATTTAAAATAGCGCCGTACTTGTGGCATACTTAGTCTCTGAAACTGGCCCATAGATTGAGTACGGCTCGATGTGGTGCTATACTAAATACAAAAAGATACTTACCTAAACTTGAATGGAATGGGCTAATTTCATTTTAGTTTAGGTAGATGTCGTCTTGAATTTAACAATGTGCTGCACTTGAGGCGTATTCAATTTTACTATTTGACTAGACCTAACTTCCGGTTATTTTCATCTCAATTATGATAACGTTTAATCCTATTCCACCTTAGTAATTCTCATTGTCAAATAACACTAAGATTTTTCGAGAATATAAAATCTTGACCGGGAATTCAACATAGGTGCAGACAGGCATGGTTGTAAGGAGGGTTAGAGGGTTCAACTTCCCCCCTCCTTGATTTACAGAAGCTTTTTGCGTTTACAATAAATGAGTATTTAAAGAAGTCAACATACACATCTATCTATATTTTTGAAAAACATAATAAGTTGTAATAAGGAAACAACGTTTAATCGTAATTATAATAATATAATTCATTGTAAAGAATAGTTATAAATATAGGATAGAAAATATGTTATGAATGGTACTTAATATGAGATCAATTGAAAATTTAGGTAAAAATAATGTCCTTAATATCTAAGAAGATATTAGATATTAACAAACATGAGTCAAAATCACAATGTAAAGAATTAAATTAATAGAATTATAATATTAACATTATAATTCTATTAATGTAATTATTTACATTGTGATTTTGACCCATGTTTGTTAATATTTAATATCTTCTTAAATATTAAGGACAGTATTTTTACTTAAATTTTCAGTTGATCTTAGATTCAGTACCATTCACAACATATTTTCTATTCTATATTTATAACTATTCTTTACATTGAATTTTATTATTATAATTACGACCATCTATCTATAGCCATTTCACTTTGTATTAACTACGAATGACAGGGGTGCTTACTTTGAAAAGATAGCAAGTGGCAATGTCTCAGCCCATTCCAGCAACAATGACCAGGTAGGGAATGCTATCAATAGTTGGGACTATCTGACCCTCTACCCAGGCCTGGCGTGTTATATTCTGCTAGTCAGTGTTGTCTCTACAATTGGTACTGTCAAAACAAGAAATTTCATGAAATAGATATTTAAAATATAAGTGTATTTGCAATAATAAATTGGGACATATTAATAAAATTAACAAGTAAAATTAGGATTAAAAAAACAAATTAATTCTAAATAACGACATTATGTACTACAAAATGAGATAAAAAGAAATTTTCGGGGTATAAAAAGAACAGTATTTATACATGATTACATTAAGGTAATTTTACCACTTTTAAACTGCTTACACATTAAAAATATTTTTTTTTTACATATTATAAATTTTCCATTGTGAACACCTCATATTTTTACATAGTTACACAAATTTTCAACCCCATACGTTAATTACTTAGGTTTATGGCAAAGCATAAAATAGCTAGTTTGACTCCTTACAACTCATAAACTGTAATGATTTGAAATCAATAAATCACTATTTATAAATTACTAGCTGGTGTATTCGTTCTTCGCAGAGGAATCTATAAAACATAGTGGTCATCTTTAATGACCAAATCTTAAGTTATTTTATACCTCAATCCTTTTTTGGTTTATATTGTGATACAAAACTCAAAAGTAGGCTGACTACGTCACAATGCCAAATTGTCAAAATAGAAATACCCTGAAAGTGTTTTAAAAGCTGACATTTCTTTGAAGATTACCGGTAAGTTATAACTTCTATAAACATAATTATTCTTTTAACTCTTGCCTCTTGTTAATAATAAAAAAAGTGTTAAAGCATAAATATTTGGTTGTTAGGATTGTGATTAAATCTAATCAAAAGTAGTTGAGCATTTTTTATCCGCATTTACCCCGTTTACCATTTTTTGCACTTTTACACCTTTTTAACATATTTAACCTCTTTACCTAAATAAATTACTTTTCTTCCCTTTTTCCTATATTTCTCTATTTACCGCTTTTATCTCTTAACCCTTTCAACCCCGTTTACACTTTTTACCCCGTTAGCCTTCTATTCATTCTTTCCTTTTTACACCTTTTGCGGCCCTTTAATCTTTTAACATTTTTAACCTCGTTCGCCTTTATAACCTTTCTTATGGTTGAAGTTTTCCCATTTTTTTAATATTTAAAAAAAATGATTTTAAACCTTTTTACTATTTTTGTACAATTGTGCCCTTTTTGAAATTTGGATTATTTTTGAACATTTTTGCAATTTTTTCCCTTTTTGGTCCTTTTAGCCTTTTACATTTTTTACCATTTTCACCCTTATTATCCTGTACCCTTTTTACCCCCTTTAACCTAAAATAATAACCCATTATTCCTTTTTTCCTTTATTGCCATTTTATACCCTTATTTAGCCCTTTTACCATATTTAACATTTCTACCATACTTACGCTTTTTAAACCGTTATACTTCACACTTTATTTCTCTTTTTACGAGTACTTCTTTGTAACTTTTTAACCTACCCTATCTGCCCCGTTTGCGCTTTTTACCCTGGTTACTCCTTTTCCCTTTGTGGCCCTTTTGCGGCTTTTTAACACTAAGTTTAACATCTAAGCCTTTTCTATTTTTATGACTTACTTTTTGCCCTTTTTTACCATATTTTATACTTTTCGCCCTTTTATTTGCTTTGTTGTGCCCTTTTTTTCCCTATGTGACATTTATGACATTTAATCAATTTTTGACATTTTTGCATTATTATTTTTTGACATTTTGGTCTTATATCCTTTTTGATTAGCTTTACTTTTAAATTTTTTTGTTTTTTCACCCTTTTTTACATTAATTTACCAGCTTGATCTCGGAGAAATATTTTAGGGTAAAGAGAGTAAAAAGTTTAAAAAGTTGTAAAACGTTGTATAAAGGGTGAAGAGTAAAAAGGACGTATGGTAAAAGGTAAAAAAGAGTAAAAAGACTTACAGGTAAAAATCGTAATAATACATAAAATATATTTATTAAAAAAAAACCAACATTTAATAAATATTAATAAATCATGGCGACATAAGAAGAAGAGTTTGTTGTAAGATACCAAACTCTTCTTGTTTACTTTCCATGGCAACCAAGCTTCCATGGCCACCAAACTGCATTGCAAGTTGTATAAAATGTAGTAGTCAAGCTTTCTCACGGCGTTAATATTTATTAATTTTTTATTATTTATTAATAAAAAAAACTATAATTTCAAAATTATGCCTTCGAGATGCACATGTTTGTGTACAGGGCCTATTAATATTTAAATTTAAGACTTCTGCGTGTGGTAAATATCGCGCGACGTTCATGACAGACAAACCATGCATTTAATAATATAAAAGAAGAAATAGTCTTAATTCGATTTGATATCCATCCAACTTTAGCTCGTGTTGACATTTCCCCTCCACCTTAGCTATTGCGGATTTCCATCTCTCGTTAGCTTGTATTGATAGCATCTCATAGTGACTTCCACCCCACTTTAATTCATAGTGACCTCCATCCAATCTTGTCTCATAGTGACTTCCATCCCACCTTGTCTCATAGTGACTTCCACCCCACTTTAATTCATAGTGACTTCCATCCAATCTTGTCTCATAGTGACTTCCATCCAATCTTGTCTCATAGTGACTTCCATCCAATCTTGTCTCATAGTGACTTCCATCCAATCTTGTCTCATAGTGACTTCCATCCCACCTTGTCTCATAGTGACTTCCATCCAATCTTGTCTCATAGTGACTTCCATCCCACCTTGTCTCATAGTGACTTCCATCCAATCTTGTCTCATAGTGACTTCCATCCAATCTTGTCTCATAGTGACTTCCATCCAATCTTGTCTCATAGTGACTTCCATCCAATCTTGTCTCATAGTGACTTCCATCCCACCTTGTCTCATAGTGACTTCCATCCAATCTTGTCTCATAGTGACTTCCATCCAATCTTGTCTCATAGTGACTTCCATCCAATCTTGTCTCATAGTGACTTCCATCCCACCTTGTCTCATAGTGACTTCCATCCAATCTTGTCTCATAGTGACTTCCATCCAATCTTGTCTCATAGTGACTTCCATCCAATCTTGTCTCATAGTGACTTCCATCCCACCTTGTCTCATAGTGACTTCCATCCAATCTTGTCTCATAGTGACTTCCATCCAATCTTGTCTCATAGTGACTTCCATCCAATCTTGTCTCATAGTGACTTCCATCCAATCTTGTCTCATAGTGACTTCCATCCAATCTTGTCTCATAGTGACTTCCATCCAATCTTGTCTCATAGTGACTTCCATCCAATCTTGTCTCATAGTGACTTCCATCCAATCTTGTCTCATAGTGACTTCCATCCAATCTTGTCTCATAGTGACTTCCATCCAATCTTGTCTCATAGTGACTTCCATCCAATCTTGTCTCATAGTGACTTCCATCCAATCTTGTCTCATAGTGACTTCCATCCAATCTTGTCTCATAGTGACTTCCATCCAATCTTGTCTCATAGTGACTTCCATCCAATCTTGTCTCATAGTGACTTCCATCCAATCTTGTCTCATAGTGACTTCCATCCAATCTTGTCTCATAGTGACTTCCATCCAATCTTGTCTCATAGTGACTTCCATCCAATCTTGTCTCATAGTGACTTCCATCCAATCTTGTCTCATAGTGACTTCCATCCAATCTTGTCTCATAGTGACTTCCATCCAATCTTGTCTCATAGTGACTTCCATCCAATCTTGTCTCATAGTGACTTCCATCCAATCTTGTCTCATAGTGACTTCCATCCCACCTTGTCTCATAGTGACTTCCATCCAACCTTGTCTCATAGTGACTTCCATCCCACCTTGTCTCATAGTGACTTCCATCCCACCTTGTCTCGTAGTGACTTCCACCCCACTTTAATTCATAGTGACTTCCATCCAATCTTGTCTCATAGTGACTTCCATCCAATCTTTTCTCATAGTGACTTCCATCCCACCTTGTCTCGTAGTGACTTCCATCCCACCTTGTCTCGTAGTGACTTCCACCCCACCTTGACTCGTGGTAACTTACATTATCCAACCTTTAGATTCGTGAAGCTCTAAAGTCTAAAGTAAGGCCAGCATAATGATTATTTATAGTTGGCCTCGTCCATTGATCGTGCATTTGTCCAGACCATTGTTCGCAACTTGGAATTATCCCAATAAAAGGTCGATGTCTGTGTCCAGAGGTTGGGGCTTCACGAAGACACTGCAGTCGGCGCCAAGCATCGTGACGTCACATAGTCGTGATTGCAACTCATGATAGGGAAACCAACATTACATGCGCTATTCACGTGTGTTAGTTTTATGTTTCAAACCCTTTTTAGGGCCTGCACCGTGACCTCGGGCTTAAAGAAGTCAACCACGGGCCTTGAGGACACTTTAAATAACACGAGTTGTCTGAATAGATTCAGTATTCTTTGATTGTTTCATTATTACTTTAAGATTCAAGCCTGTGTTTAAGGTTGATGTGGTAACTTTAGGTTTATTCTAGTTTAAAGGCACGTGCTACCACCCTATGGAGTCAGTATCTCGAACCATTTTAGCGATAGGGCTGGATATTATTAAACCAGGTTCTGCTCATCGCGTCTCATCGTCTGTTCAGGTTATACGTAAATATTATAATAACTCTAATGGTGTAGGGATGAGGACGGAAGAAGTTTAGAAGTAATATATACGCATTTGTGTTTAGTAAAACCACCCTCAGTACACCCGACCAGGATTAGAACACCGATCTTCCGGTTATCAACAGGCCAGCCCAACACGAGAGTGACATTTTCAACCTGCTTCAATAATAGTGTAAACTATAACGTAACTCAACACAACTGAGATAATTATCTGTGATCACTCGTATTAAACGTCACACTCATCTATTTTGGTTTTCTGGTGAAAAGAAGGACGGAGCTATTCCGGTCCGGTGTTCTCAAGTTGTTTAGTCCTAAATGATATCCCGCTCTTAACTTCGTTCAAATATGGTTCTTGATTTCTACCTTAATCATCCCTACAATAGCGCATTCAAATGTGGACCTATTAAGTAACTATAGAAAACTTCCAATAGATTTTCAATCAGAAAATTTTCATGTAAAAATTTCGGATAACTGAAGCACAAAATATGGACATTCATTAGTAAAAGGATTTGATTATAATAGTGAGGTGTTAACATATTTGGTTTGCAACCGATCCGACGTTGGTGGCATGTTCATTCACTAAGCGCCTTAGTCGATACGTGAGTGTAATAAGAAAACTTATCGCTGTTATTGCTCTATTGGAACTCATTTGATAATGTTTCTGGTGTTAACGTTCTTATAATAAATTAAAACTGAAGTATTAACTTTAATATTTGAGATATCGCGAGTACATTCGATCCATTCAAAGAGAACATTCATGCAGAAACACTTTTACTAAACAAAAAAGTCTCCGTATAAATATGTCCACCTCACATCACTGGTAAGTAATACGCGTTGAAAAAATAAAACGGAGGAAGTAAAATACAAGAAGTGTTGGGTAGATTGTATCTCGCGGTTTTATATGTGTCACTTAGCAGACCTGTACCATTTGCCAGACCGAGCAGTCGCCTGTGTTTACAGATGTTTAGACCCACCACTCTCTTATTCCCCCAGGTGGAAGCTGCCCAGCCGACACGATGCAATCAACGTCATAATTCCCCCCTCTCTCCTGACCGCTTCAAAGCAGCACACTTTCTTGACCTCTTCCCCCACTCATCCTTTGCAATAAAGACTGTCCCGATAGCGCATACGTGACGCAGCAGTCTAGGCGACTTGTAGAGTGACGTGACGATGTCTCATGTCACCATTGTGATTCGTGACAAGAAGCACAGTCGCGGAGAGAAAGGGCGTAGCTTCAAGGATTTTTAAGATTTTATAATGATAGACCCGGGTTATATATGGCTTCGCTATAGTAGGGCTACCATTACTTACTAACAGCAAAACATATTCAGTTAGTATAATAGGGTGAGGAAGGTGTATACTTCCACCACTGGCTGTTAGCATGTTAAAGTAAGTTGATATAATAGGGTGGGGAGGGTTAATATTTACATTCTGGGTATAAGTGAATTATATATAATCTAAAAGACTAGGATGAAGAAAGTGATCCGTGCATATACTAACATTTCAGCTATTATACAATAAGACCAATTTTACATAAAGCTCATTCTGCAAATGGAAATTTCTTCAAGACCAGCAAAAGTCAATGTAAATACTACATCTTGCAAAAGCTTGGGGTTAGCCCTTCGATTGTATATGCTTAGCTGGACGTGAATATTATTCTTCTCAGGGTGCAATATGAATTGTCAGCTATAATCCTGTATCGTTCCCTTCCCCTCAGTGCAACTTTCTGTGTTAGCTTGTGAGGATCATAAGGAGGTTCCAGGGTTGAGGACACAGCTCTCTGCAAGAGCTCATGAGGATAATAAGGAGGCTCTGGGGTTGATGATACAACTCTCTGTAGAAGCTCTTAAGGATAGGAAGGAGGTAACAGAATTGAGGATACAAATCTATGTATGAGCTCCTAAGGAGAGACATGAGGTTTCAGGGTTGAGAACACAACTCTCTATATGAGCTTCTGAAGATAGAAAGGAGATTCAACGGTTGAGGACACAGCTTTCTTAAGGAGCTCCTGAGTAAAGTAATAAGGTTCCAGGGTTCAAGACTAATCTCTTTGTAGGAGCTCCTGAGGATAGGAAGGAGGTTTAACGATTGAGGACACAGATTTCTTAAGGATCTCCTGAGGAGAGTATTGAAGCTCCAAGGTTGAATACACGAATATCTGTAGGAGGTCTTGCGGATAGGAAGTTTGAAGAAACTATCTTCATGAATAGTTCGAAGCTCGTTGACCTAGAAATGGACCCAGCCAGTGCGTGGTTGTATGTCTGTGGGTCAGCTGACCTCCTCGACGACCTGTTGACCCCACTACGAGCGGCCACCGGTGGTTGGTATAGCAGGTGGTCAAGCCATGTCAAAGGTCCCACACAGACACACACAAACACTAAGTCCAGCAAGGTCAAACCACATTGTCTCTCTTGTTCGGAGACCACGCATTGCTCTCTGTTCTGATGGTATCAAGAAGCTGTTAAAAATGTGAGAACGCTTGCGTCCGAAGCAAACACTTTGTTGACCTCATTACTAAGGAGGAATCTTCATACGAATAACCTTTTAGAGCATCTAAAATAAATGTAAAATAAATAACATTGTCAAAAAAACTACCATCTTTTTTTCATAAAACAATAAAATAGTCACCATCTTCCAAAAGTTTATTTACAAGTTCAGGGCGTTGCTTGGCGTATGAGCGTATGAAATTAGAACTGTCAGATAAGAACTTTCCTGTGAAATACAATCAAACTATAGAAAATCAATGGCTAATTTTTGAACACACTCACCTCAAAGATTTAGTGCGTACTAGCTCATGGTTAATAGTATGTCTCACCCCACAGATAATAGCGCATCTCTCAAAGTGTAGGGTGATTAAGACTACCGTGGACCGGCTGACACGTGTACTCTGGTACGTGGATCTCATTGTAAACAAGGATGTCCACGTGTAGTCTCACCCGAAGGTCAAACGTTACTTGTGATGTCACACGTGCTTCATGCGAGAAACATGCGTGTGAGAGAATAGTCAACTTACACTCCTAATTCAGCACTCACATACGTTCTTTTAGTGAAACGGTAAGAGCTCAGACCCACCTCGGTGGCCGCATGGTCGAAGAAGTCACTCTTGCAATAGACTAGACGTGGCGATCGGGGTTATATCCTGGTCGGGTGTATTGAGGGTGTTTTTTTTCCCCTAAATGGTCTTTACAATCTCACTCCACGTCAATTCGGGTACACTTTCTCTAAATTCAACCTTCCTAATCCCTAATACATTAGTGAAATTAGTACTTAGGTGTATAATAACCCGAACGGGTAGTAAGACGCGGTGCTAATAATAATAATAATAATAATAATAATAATAATGGCTCAGTGACGGTGTTGATGATTTATTTATAATCGGCTTACGCGTATATAACATAGACTACACTTCTCACCAAACCCATATCGGAAAGTCTTGTGTGTCCCAAACTGGATTTTTTTTTTTTCAAAGTTGAAGGCTACAGGGCAATTTTTTTAATTAAAAATGGGCTTTCCCATGTACTCTGTATCCGGTTCTACAGCCGAAATTGGTTTATTGAATATAGTTTCAACTTGATGAATCTAAATATTTAGCTCATACTATTATTATTATTAGCACAGCATCTTACTACCCGTTCGGGTTGTACGCACTTACGCTAATGTGTAATGGTAGGGTGATTGTGAGATGAAATGGAGGACCTACAGTTTAACGTGGAATCCGAACCACGGTGAAGGCCTGGCATTCCCCACATTCACAAGATGTCTTGTCAGAGGTGAAGGAAGGGTTTGGTAATCAGATAAATCTGTGC
>CABFOV010002357.1:0-35251 GCA_902141375.1 Timema poppense | reverse complement strand
CCCCCCCCTAAAAAAATTATATATATATATATATATATATATACTCGTATATATTGATCTTTACAAATTCTGTTTTACTAGTTTGGGTTGCGACATGTTTTAAAATTGAATATTTGGTTGGAAAATACTTTACACCTAGTTTTAAAACTAAACCTATCATTTTATTTACACATTCGTAAACGTATTTGCCCTTTCCCAGAACCATACATTAGAAAATGAAAGCCATTTAATTTAAGCATTATAATGTACATTTACAAGTTTTATTATTATCAGCATCGTGTCTTACTACCCGTTTGGGTTATACGCACTTACACTAATATGTAATGGTAGGGTGATTGTAAGATTAAATGGAGTACCTACAGTTTAACGTGAAATCCGAACCACGGTGGAGGCCTGGTACTCCACACATTCACAAGTTGTGATTAATACACGTCTTGTTGGAGGTGAAGGAAGGGTTTGACAGTCAGAGGATTGAACCCCGGACCCCCAGCACAGAAGGCTGACACCTTACCCTAGATCACCAGGTCACCCATTTACAAGTAGTCAATGTGTTCTCTCACTAAGTTTCTTGATTTTGGAATATTCCTAACTGATTGTGGTGTGGTCTGAGACGTTAAGTCATTAATCAGCTGCCTTTTAATGGGAGAAATTAACTGCTTGTTTGATAAATGTAAGATACAATCAAATAAATGTTTTATCTTTTAATATGAATACAAAACAACTAACCAAACTAAACAAAGTTTTCTTTAGACTTAAGATTGCATTTTCTTCTATAATTTTTCTTTGGATTTGAAGTTGCTATTTTTTCTCCTCGTGATCTAAGTTATTAAAGAAAACAAATTAACACTATTGAAAGTAATAATTTTGTGCTTGAGCCACGTTGAGGAAATAATAACTTCCATGCCGCACATCCCTATAGCAAAATGTGTTGTATTAGTATTGGCTTATTGTATTGTCATAGTTCTTGGTCTTTGAATATTTATTGCATGCATTTGGAGAAAACGTCCAAATGGCTTCGTTCTTGTATATTCTATAGGTCGTTTCCATATTGGTCTCTTGTCCAGAATGTTGATTAGACATTTGAAACCTGAGTAAATTAAATATTTTTTATATAAATATTGAAATTATAATACACTACAACCACTCATTCTATAGTTGTTTAGTTTATTTAAAAAATAAACCTAGTTCGACATGGTTAAACGAACAGTTAATCATTTGGAAAAACTGTACTTGCTATTATTAATATTAGAAAAGCTACCTCTGAAATAAATAAAGTCTGGAACGGAGAATTTGTGTTGGTGTGCGTACAGATGGTGCTGCAGCGGTGACGGAAAAGAATATAAGCTTTCTAGCCAAAATTAAATCTGTGAAGACTGGACATATTAGCTTTACGCATCATTTATCGAGCACTAGAGGCTAATAAAATATCGGCTGCTCTAAACACAGTCTTACAAGATTCAGTGCTATCAACTTTATCAAAAGTCGCACACTTAATAGTCGCCTCTTTGCAAATCAATGCAGAGATTTAGGCTCTGACGATGAAAAACTTCTATTACATACATGAGCTAGGTATCTGTCAAGGGGAAGAGCTAATTGAGCTAAAAGATGAGGAAATACTACATTTATCTAAAAAAAAAAACAAGATTTATCGGATCTTTTTCACAACAATGCTTGTCTCTGCAAACTATTTTATACGTCAGATATATGTGAGAAGTTCAACAAACTGAACATGTTTCGGAAAGTATAGAACACCAATAATATTATTTTACGTTATAAAGTCCTAGCGTTTATGGAAGGCTTATGTAGAGAATAATTCATTTGAAAGGTTTTCTTGTACTAAAGATTGTAGAGATAATAATTTGGGGTATTTGGAAAAACAGTTCAGGAGATACCTTCAACCAGACATGAACACCGACCAGTTTGAAAGGGTTCCAGAAACCTTTTCGTATACATATAGAAGAGGTATAACATCTCTCAGTGAATGCACTGGAAGAATATACAGAACTTTTGAGTGATTCAAATCTTAAATTTGAATTTTCTAAGCTAACCTTGAATGTATTTTGGCCTAGCATTAAGGTCAAATACCCAGTACTCTATGAATTATAAATCTTCGTTCTCCTACCATTTGCAGCCACATATTTGTGTGAGTCAGCCTTTTCAACATTAGTTGTAATAAAATGAAATAACATTCTTGATTAAACGATGTGTAAATTCCCAAGACACCTTCACTATTCAATATTAAGCCAAGGCTGAATTTACTGTGTCAAAATAAGTAAGCTCATCCATATCATAAAGCTTTTGCGCTTATCAGTAATACTTTTCAAGAGTTATTACCGCTACTAATTTTATAATATTTAAAATCATATATAAAATTTGTAAATTATAAAAATGTAATTACTTATATTAAATACTAGCATTTGCCCGTGGCTTCACTCGTATTTAGCAATACATCAATACAGTCGACAATTTTAAATGCTAGAAAAGAATCAAACTTCAAGAGCAGTGTGTTATGTATGTGAGATGATTCAAGAGAAAACCATGGACGCGCCCCCATCCCCTCCCCCTTCCATCCCAGCTTACATCACGTGTCAACTTATGTAGGCATACCCGCAATACCAGCCGCGACGAATGTTCACTGTTTACGCCCGGTTTTTTAAACTATTTTTCTTGCTGATGAACTAGCGTGATAATAATAGCTTACCATGGCTTTCTAAAAAATAAAGAGCACACAGAAGAAGTCCCGTCTCGATCTGATGAATAATTTTTGAGTTTACTGGAAACAAACAAATGGACAGACAGACAAACATTCTAAAAGTGGATTATTCAGTGTTTTTATCGTTTATACTACCCAGAAGGAAAGAAAAACACCACAAAAATTCGAGTTCGCAGAAAAACCTAATTGGTGTATACGTTCTGGGAATCAATCAATAAAGCAACTTGGTTCTTTTATAGTGTGTAAAATTAATCACAGGGAAAGATATCCAAATCTTAAATTATGTATAAATATCAATCCTTTATTGTTTTGAAGTTAGTTACAAGACGTGAAAAGTAAGCAATGAGGAAAACAATTTAGGAAAAACCACCCTCCTTATACCCAACCAGGGTTCGAACCCCGATATCCCCGTCATTGGCAGTCTAGCTTAGTGCAAGAATGATGCCTTAGACCATGTGGCCACCGAAGCAAGTTCAGTGATAAGTAGATTCTTACATAAGTTTGGGAAATTTCTAAATCTCCCATTTTACCAAATTCCACTTAAAGATTTCAAGTATTTAGAAATGATTGGGGTATTTGGAGTAATTCCACTACATTCCTGGCATTTTTAAAAAATTTCTCTTTCTACTAAAAATATACAGTAGTTTGGAAGTGTTTTAGTAACAGACAGACAACATTTAAATTTTATATATTAGTGTGATTCAAGCTTTCTAATTCTCTTGGCTTTGGAGCTATAGCCCCTACACACATTCCCACAACCACACAGACAGGCGTACATACATAGAAACCAACAGAAGAACTATGGACAGGCTAACAAGTAGTTCTCTATAGCCAACATATTTTTTTCAAGATGGCCGTAATGTTTAATAGGCCTATAATTATACAGAGGTACCTTTGAAAGTTCACCCAATAAAAATTCAATTGGCATAAGCTGAGAAAAAGGCCAATAATAAATGTTTTGATGTCATCTTGAAACTAACATAATTCGTACTTAGCTTGTATATTAACCAGACAGACGTCAAAGTTATATTAATGCAAAGTTCCAGCAGGAAAATTTGGTACAGTGGTTTGGAAGTGATTGAGTAACAAAAATAATAATAATAGTAAAAATAGACATTTCATTTTTATATTAAGTTAAAAGTTAAAAAAAACTATGTTCACATACGCTAATTTCCCCACCATAAATAATAATTATACAAAGTTTAAGATTTAAATGGTCCTTTATTTGGCATCCTTCCACAACAGCAATCACGCAGTTTAATACTTCAGGATCACAATATGTGGGGTAACAAAGGTCTCCCAAAGAAAGTGTAGTATCAAGAATATTCTTTTTAATGTGTTGCTTGGTTCTTTGGATAACCGAATAGGTAATCACAATGCGTAATATGCTAGGCTCACTATTACTATATAAAAAAGAGGCTAAGAGGCACAGCCTAAATATTTCCCAAACTATTCATTTAAAGTTTAAAATTGCTTGGTTAATTGAGTTTAAAGATGCAATTTTAAGTTGATGTGTGGCCTAAGGCATTAGGCTTGACATACACTGTACGTGATTTAAAAAAATATACACGAAGTGCACAACTTTTGGTTTCACTAAGTAGAACTGAACAGTGCCCCCGTTCTATTTTGTGGAGAAGAGCTTTGGAATTACTTACACCAGAGTTCTTGGGGTTTAAGCTGTCAGTATCTCAATATACAGTCAACTCCGCTTAGAGTAAACAACAATGGGCCCAAATACTTGGTTCACAAAGTCCTAAGTTCACCCAAATCGGAATGTATTTCCACTTAAAGGTAAGTGTGAGGGGTAAGGGAAAACAAAACAAAATATCACATTAATTATAATAAATTTATTGAAATTTATTTCTTAGCATTTAAACAGTAGATTATTGTCTTTTCTGTTGCTTGCTGTCCACCATTTTAATTAATATGTTCTGTCTTTTAATGGGAGAATAATCTATCTGTATGAATATGTATTTATGTAAATGTAAGATGAAATCACATAAAGACTTTGAACGTTATCTCTGTGTAAGTTTTATTTGTTAGAGAATAATGATTTTCATATTTATGCGAATATAAAACAACCAACACAAAATAAAATTTCTCTTTGGATCTAAGATTAAAATATATTCTTTAAATTACTCTTTGAATTGCAGTTGATTTGGTGATGGCGATGGAAATGGATTCTAGTTAATACTTGTTAAGTGAGTGTCCTAATGAGTGGTGAGAAAAATTACACAGGTAGATTTAAAAAAAAAAGCTACGCTTACCCTGGCAACACGCCACGCCACTGCAAACCACTTCTTAAATAACGTGAAATTTCTGGACGTCTGCAATTCGTCTCAGAGCTTCTTTCACTAATAACCAGAGTAATTGTAGCGATATTAACGTGATCTAAGAAGTCATGATCTCAATGAACATGGTTGCCAGGGACGAGAGGTTTAAGGTTCGAATTTCATACGGCAACATAAAAGAAGATTTTCTATGTGTTAGTTTTGTCACTGTGATTTTATTATCCTCTTCCTCAGTGCAAATGTGGGTGCACTTCCTGTAGCTATCCCTGAGTCTTTAGCCCTACCAAATAGATTAATCCGTTAACCCATGAGTTAAAATGTGAGGTTCAAAAAACGTAATAATAGCCTACACAAGCTACAGTAGTCGTATGGCTTCTTTGGTGCTGACTGACAGCTCACAACTGACATAAAATTTTTGAAACGTTACCAGACCGAATTATGTATCCTTACGCCGAACCATATGATCTACAAAAACATGTGTTTAGCAGCTGTCACTTCTGCCGGTCAAAATTTAGGTATTATACCTAAATGTTGACTGTCAGAAGTCAGCTGTGAGCTGTCAGTCAGCACCAAAGAAGCCATGGGGCTACTGTAATTTACGTACCCATCATTTACATTTTAATGGGGTAGTCTTAAGTTGACGGATTCTATCTTATAAGTTACACCATAGTGTAACCAAGCAAGGTAAGCTTCCTTTCAGGGTAAACTGAGGATAAAAGGTGAAGGTATAGAACCTGGATCTTTCAGCCCAGAAGTCCAGCCCCCATCCAGTAGGCCACGGGCAGTGGGTAAAGTCCTACTTACCAAACTCCTGCAAAGTCCCTAAGCTCAGGCGCCCGCAACTGTGCTAATGGCAGCACGAACTAAGTTGCAGAAACGTATCATTTCCAGGTTCGAGGAAACAGAACGCTCCGAGAGGGGGAAGGACCGAAAATAATTAACTTCAGTTGAACGTTTGTAACGGTAAGAGTGTGGGTATGGTCGTGGGCAGAGCTAACTTATGAGCAACAGGTGAATGTGTGGATTTTAGTTGATACGCTCTAGTTAAAGTACTGACTATTTAATCTAAAGGAATAGGGAAATGCAGGTGAACACCACCATTATCAACAGAAAAAAAAGCTCTTTGAAACTTGACCCAGTGAACATGTGGTCCAAGATGTCAGTCTCATCTAATCTGGGATTGTAGGGTAAGGGATGATCGGGGCTCAAATCCCGTCCGGGTGTATTTAGGCTCTTTTTTCTAAACAGTTTATCCTTTTCCCTCCACACAAATACGGGCATACTTCATCTTAATTTAACCTTCGTCCTCCTTGTCAGGACGGGTAATAAGATGCAGAGAGAAAAATACTACAGTAAAATTAAAAAGATTGAAAAAGTCAAAAAATACTATAAAAAAGTAACACAGTCTAGATCAGTATTAATTTCATTTTTTTAAGTACCACGTCTTAATGCCCATTCGGGTTATAAGCCTATTTATTAATTAAGATAATGGTTTTAGGGATGAGGAAGGTTATATTTAGAATAAGTGTACCCACATTTGCATGAAGGAAGAGTGAAACTATTTTTAGAGGGGAAAACCTCAGTACACTTGACCAAGATTCGAAACTCAACCTTCAAGTCATCGGCAGTCTACTGCAAGAGTAGCGCCTCAGACCATGCAGACACCAAAGTGGTTCATTTAATTTTATAAATATAATATATTCCTTAAGGGCTTTGGGCTTGAACTGTCTTTGGGGGATTAGATACTAAAAGGACTTTTAAAATAGATATATAAGTTATACAATCATTATTATTATTATTATTATTATTATTATTAGCCCCACGTTTTACTACCCGTTCGGGTTACACGCACTTGCGCTAATGTGTGATGGTAGAGTGATTGCGAGATGAAATGGAGGACCTACAGTTTAACGTGGGATCCGAACCACGATGAAGGCCTGGAATTCCACACATTCGCAAGTTGTGATTAATACACGTTTTGTTAGATGTGAAGGAAGGGTTTGGCAATCAGCTAAACCTGTGCCTGGATCGAGGATTGAACTCAGCACAGAAATCTGACACCTTACTCCTAGACCACCAGGTCACCTTAATACAATCAAATTTAAGAAAAAATTATGAACCGAACTGATCACACCGTGTCAAATAAAAGCAATATAGTCCTTGGTATCGGGTTTGAAAGCTCTCCATGAGCCAAACCCATACCTAGTACTTGACACGGGATCGTTGAATGTTCGCGATGGCTTAGAAATCTTCGTGATGTCTTCCGTATAGTACATTGCAGTACTCGCAACTAGACATTACTTTCTATGACCATGTCTAGGACATACGTGAGCGACATACACACATGAGCCTGACATGGAGAACTCTTCGCGGTTGACCTCGAGCCAGGACATTACCGTTGAATGGATTATATTTACAAGAAGTCGCGTGGCTCAGGTACACAGATCCGGGAGATTAGTCCCATTTGTCTACGCTAGATAGCACTGGTACAAAGACGGTAATACAGCGTGGTTAGGCATTGAGCTGGTGCGGATTTATTTCCTTAAGAAAATTCGAAAAAGGGGGAAAAGAAGAGGAGGCCTTTGACGAAGTCATTGGAAAGGTCACGGGCATCGTCACACATGCTTCCTCCGATAATATGCTTAAATGGGATACCCTTAATAAAGTAAAATAAGTGGAGAAGTGAATTATAATTATCAATACCTACCAAATAAGAGTCTCATACTTTCAAATATTTAACAACCTAGAGCCTTCACCAAATCTTCTTCCTTCAATTTAATTAGTTTTTTTAATTGTTTTACTACGCACTTCAGTGGCCGTATGGTCTAATGCGCTACAATCCAAATAGACTAGACTGCTGAAGATGGGGAGATCTTGCTTAGATTTCAGCTGGGTCCACTGAAGGTGGCTTTCTCTAAATTATTTTCCCCTCTCCCTCCACGAAGATGTGAGAACACTTCCTCTAAATTCAACTTTCATAATACCTAACATATTAGCTTAATTAGTACATAGGCGTATAACCCAAACGGGTAGTAGGACACTATGCAAAAATAATTATTTTACTTCCCTCATTAATAACATTACTATATCAATACTTAAGTCTACATTTTTATTTTTAAGCTATGAAAATGTGACTATTAAATTTCTACTGTGATTTATTAAATATATATTGGTAATATATATTAAATTATATCGCTGGCTAAAGGAAAGGTGTAACTTTACCTTCCAACAACTCTCAAACCTCACTTTTTAAATAGGAATGAAATTGATTTAGAAATAATAAATATATCGATAAAACTGTAAATACACTTTTAGCTTTTTTTTTCGCTTGCATATTATTCGTACTATTCACTTGGTCCAAAATGATTTTTATTTTCCAATTTAAAGTGAAAATGGGTTCATTCTGTCCCCTCACTCTCTCTCTCTCGCCAATCATTAAGTCAGTGACGCCTATGCTCAAGGCCATATATAATTGGCGCCTGTATCTCACTGCACATTCGGACTACACGCATATGTATTAATTACTCTAATGTGTCAGGGATAGAGAGGGTTGAATTCAGAGGAGTTATACCTACATTTTCGTGGAGGGAGAGGGTAAAACAAGGGAAAAAAATTATCATTGCACCTGACAGGTATTCAAACCCTGATCTCCCCGTAATCGTCAATCTAGTCCATTGCTAAAATAATTGCGTCTTAGACCATTCGACCACCGGGTCTGGTTTTTAATGATTGTTTTAGAATATAGTAGTAATAAGAGTGCTAAAAAATGGTATCTTGTTTGAATGAAAGTTTCCTTATAAATATGCTACTATTATTTTCCTTTCTCCGTGTAGCTACAAAACAATATATTTGAGAACCGTTAGACCCGGTTGTATGATAAGTCTTAAGTCATGCGAATAAAATATTACTGTGGATTCACATGTTCGAAGAAAAATAAACGCAGAACAGAAACTTGATCACGTAACAAGCTCTAAGCCAATCACAAGATTTTCGCCTCATTGGCGCAAACTGTTCTGCTAAAGTTCAACTCACCTTTAATTCGTCAGCTCTGCCCGAGATGTCCAGCACGGGAGAGACAATTAAATCTCTAACTCAATCATCTCAAATCAGTGCGCATGCGTATTTGAACACGCATGCGCTGTGCAGCCAGAAGCGAGCAGACAGCTTCGTTAGCAGTTGTGAGGAGATTTGAAATAACCCGTTAATGAAAGGTGTGTGTAACCATGTAATGGATTGTGCCACGACACAACGTTATAATTTGAAAACATTCATCCTAACAATGATCTAAAAGATATGTTTATCAACTAGGAAAAAAGTTGATAATCAGCTGTTTTAAGTTTACATTATACTAAAGCATTTTCTGCTTTTTATTTTTGGCGAACGTATGAATCCAGCTTTAGTCTAATCAAGCTTGTTCAATGTTACTGATCGCAAGAGTCATAGGTAAGTCATTGCACGATTTTACCTACCCCACACCCCTACCTCACTTATCTCTGTGAGAAAATAGGAGGGAAGGAGCTACCCATGTACCCTCTAGTTCCAACGCTTATGGTCACGTGAACAAAGGCGGCCATTTCTTCTAATTTGGTTTGTCAGTGAAAGAATGGCTGGGACTCAAATCCGACTGGATATCTTAAGAAGTTTTTTATTAAATTGTTTTTCACTCACCTTCCAAGAAAATGCGGGTATATTTCTTCGACAATTCTAATTTTATCATCCCGCTACCTTACTAATGAAAATATGATTTTGAACCGGATGGCTACTAAGATGCAAATCACAAATAATAATAATTATTATTGTTGTATTTTTATGTATTTGGGTTGATGATTTTGAGTTGACTGAAAACATTTTAATACGCATAAAATATATAAAGGTTTGAAACGAAAAAAACCCAACTATTTTTAGTCATATAAATCTAACTTTTGTTTAGTGAAGATCGCAGATACCATATTAATTCAGTGCTATGCCTGCTTTTGGTCCAACCTTACAGAACTACCTTATTTACATGTTTATCTTGGATTGAGATTGTTGGTTCCTTACCAAGGAAGGACATTTTCTAAATGACTGCAAATAATAGCTGTAAAATAAATTGCATCCGTTTTAGCCCATTAATTTTATTATTATTATTATTATTATTATTATTATTATTATTATTATTATTATTAACACCGCGTCTTACTACCCGTTCGGGTTATACGCACTTACGCTAATGTGTAATGGTAGGGTGATTGTGAGATGAAATGGAGGACCTACAGTTTAACGTGGAATCCGAACCACGGTGGAGGCCTGGCATTCCTCACATTCACAAGATGTCTTGTCAGAGGTGAAGGAAGGGTTTGGTAATCAGATAAATCTTTGCCAGGACCGAGGATTGAACTCCGGCCGCCAGCATAAAAGTCTGACACCTTATCCCTAGACCACCAGGTCACCTACCCCCTATTAATTTTAAATGTGACACTTGACCTGGTGATCATGTGACTAAGGCATCAGTCTCTCAGTAGACTAGACTTCCGGTGATACGGGAGATAGAGACTCAAATCCCAGTAGGGAAAACTTGGAGTCAAGAGGAGGAACTTAGACTTAATATTGTTTATTCAAAAAAATTAAAAATGGGAGTAATACGTGTAGACTTTTAAACTTCGTTTAATTTACTCTCCTATGATATGCGTTGAGTTGGCTCTTAAAATGGGTCGTTTAAGAAGTTTTCAGTGGAATTTAATTTGAAAGTGCTAGCGCTCATTGTTTATTCGTCGCTGGACTCCATATTGTTGTAAATAGCGTCTCTCTACGTGTGACACTGTACTCGGAATGCGGAACTAGGACTCTCATGTAGTTCGTGAACACCCATTGTCCACGGCGCTAGCCAGTTTTTCAATTGCAGAAAAGCTTGGAATGGTATCTTGTGTTTAGTAGCGCTTCACTACATTCTTTTATTTTGCTGTGCTTTGCAATACACTGCCCGCTCTGGCTTTTCCGTGACCCAAGAACACAGGTTCAGGAGGACGTATTTTAAGGAAACGTATTCCTAGTACAGCCCGGTTAGGAAATAAAACTCAACCCTCTCAAGTCCGAGTTATTTTATATCCTTAGTGTCTTACTACCCATCCACGTTGTCCAAATAATTACACTAATAAGGCTAGGGCATACTGCTGTAAGGCATACATAGGAAAGGACATAATACATCCTTTTGTTAATTAATGAAATCAGAGTGTTTGTATCGCTACATATGCTACTTATGTTCTGACTGGAAATTTATTCATTCTATTCAATGAGACCAGTGAGAGATCTCTTAGCTAAGCACATAAGTATATTAGGGACACGACTTAAATAAAGCTAAGACTGCTTGTGGAGATAACTAGACAAAGTGAGTTTCATTTCAATCCTCTAATCCGTTGATTAATAGAACATTTTCATTTTGATTGTCAAAATAAAAGGGGGCTAGGGGAGGAATGATTCACAAACTGCTTTACACGTCACTTTGAAAAATATGAATCCTCTGATAAAGCTTAAAAAACAGCTGTCACTTAAGATTCTCTCACAGACACAAGCGTACATCAGCAAAAACTCGCCGCACTATTTGAGAATGAGTTTATTATTTGGAAATAATTAAGGATCACGGTGAGATGGAATTTAAAATTTTACATTTTAAGTTTCATAATTTAAATAAAAAATCATATAAACGTGAAATGAACAAGTATTGCTAAGTGTTTTTGTATTTTCTACACACAAACTTTTTTTGGTCAAAATAATACAAATATTGCTTTAGTACAAACACATAGCTTAATTTTCTTCATATGGTGATATCAACAGTTCTTGAATATCTGTCAAGGCTGTCCTGGAATTGAACGACCACTTTTTCTCTTCATTTAAAAAGCTTATCTTCTAATTCTGCTATGCCCATGACAAATATTCATTGACGATTGATATCACCATATGAAGAAAATTAAATTCTGTTTATTTTAGAGCAATATTTAATTTATTTTGTACAAGAAAGATTTTTTTTTCTATAATCACTCGCCTTTTTTCACGTTCCCTATACCCCCAAATTAAAGTGTGAAAATTGTAATTTTACTATTCAAAAATATGTTGAATAGCCAGCTATGTATCTAAATTCTGAAATTAAATTAAGAAGTTTAAATCATAGATATAGACTCCCTCAAACAAATAATACTTTTTTTAAAATAAAGTTTCTAAAGAACATTTGAAGATAACTGAGGCCTGCTTTAACAATTTTGTGGTTTCAGAATTGTCATTTCCAAATAATAAATTCTTAACTGTAAGTATATCTGTTATTTATATCCAAGTAGTGTTACAGTAGCACAAGAATAACATACCGACTTGACATAGGATGAGGGTTACCAAATCAGTTCATTTTCATAAATTAAACACACCAGTGGAGCACTTGGATAAGTACGTCAGGCTCGTCTTGTCTGCTTACCTGTACGGTTTTCAATTCCTCTCTTTCTCTTTCTACCTTTTAGTTAATAGCTAGGACACCACCCCCTTAGAGGAAAATATCCTCACATGGTTGTATGTCTTATGAGAATGATAGTTTTGAAGCATTAAAATTAATTATAAGTATTAGTACCGCGTCTTACTACCCGTTCGGGTTATATGCACAAGCATTAAAACGCTTAAAACAATCCTCAATTATCTTAAAATGTTCTGTTGAGGCCCTGTTAAAAATTGATTTTAATTGTTTTAGGGAAAGCTAGATCTATGTTTCCAACCATTTACTTTGATATTAAAGCAACAACATCTCGTGGTAAGCATGAACAAAAGTTAACTAATTTAATATTTTTATTTAAAAATACTTCAAAAACGTTGATCCTTTAGAGACATATTGAGCCTTTCGTCTTCATTTTGTTATGAAACTTATTTTTAAATATCAAACCACTTCTTAAATATCGCGGAATGTTTAGACGTGAGCTCTGGTGGACGGCCACACTTCCTGTATGTCTACTTCGGGAGAGGTTTGGTGGGGGTAGTTTGTAGGGGAGGGTTGGGGTACAGTGACAGCTTGAGGTAGATTAAATACTTATGTTGTAAAGCGTGTTTGAAAGGGGATAAGTAAGTGAGTGTCTTTACAGTTTACAACTTTACCGGGTCACTTTGTCAATTATCAAGGGTTGTTTTAGTACTTCTAGTTTCACTAGGCTTACTGCAAAATTGAATTAACGGGACAGTTTACACCCCGAGAAGGCGATTACAAAGTCAATGCAGGTATGGATGTTAAACTCGGGATGTCCGACTACCCTGCCTAGCTCTGAAACATCTCAACCCAATCACGTGGGTAACAGAATTAACACACACACAAATACTAAATATTTTCATTCACTATAAGGAGTTCGAAACAACCCCCCCAGGGTATGGGGCTGACCTCCCTAACCGCATGAGACACTCCCTGAACAAAGTGTTGCAGAGGTGCCCAGAGGTGCTAGGCCGGCGTTTTTTTTAAGGTGTGGCAAATCGGGCAGGTGTGCGTCTACTTCTTCCGCCTCACCAGTGCGCATGCGCCCAAGGCTCACTTAGATGGAGGCCTATCTCATTTCAGTGGCGTAGCTGGGTGTACTCTTGGAGGGTGGTGGGGGATGTGGGGGGTCAACTTACTTTCTCATACGATTCTTGCAAATATAAGGTGAATTATATATTCGCTAGTTTAAATTATGTATTCGTTAATTTTTATTTATGTGTGGGGTCTATATTTGGATTTCTAGGGAGTCTTTATGTCACTGTACTCACTTTCCTAACCCTATACCTTAGTGTAGCTAGTTTAAGATGCATATATCCCAACACCCACTAGCCAAAATCAATTTCCTAGTTACATTCAATCAGCTAGAAAGCTTAAGGTAGGGATGTAGGAAACACGAGAAAAGGTCAATGTTTTTGCAGTTGTTATAGCAAAAACATTTCTTTTTGTCAAAATGACCCACCTCAGTGGCGTAGTTGGCTAACGCGCTAGTCGTGTTGAGCTCTACTGCTGAGTACGGGGAGGTCGAGGTTCGAATCTCGGTCGGGTGAACTGGGGGTGGTTTATCCTAAATAGTTTGCCACTCTCCCTCCACACAAATGCAGGTTCACTTCCTCTAATTCAACCGTCCCAATTCCTAATTCATTAGCGTAATTAGTACTTAAAGCGTATAACCCAAACGGATAGTAAGATGCGGTGCTAAATAATAATAATAAAAAAAATTCTGGCCGAAATAAATAAAATATTGTTTCAGTACAAACATGGAGTTTAATTTTCTTCGTATGGTGACCTCAACAGTTGTTGAATATCTATCATGGGTGTCCTGGAATTGAATGACAAATTCTTATCTTAATTTAAAAAGTTTGTCATCTAATACCAGTATGCTGATGTCGGATATTCATTAACTGTTGATATCACTGGGGAATAAAATTAGACTTCTATGGTTTATTGAATCAAGTTTTATTTTTATCAAAAAGAGGTTTTGTTATACAAACTGCAAAAACACTGACCTTTTCTCGCGTTCTCTAAATCTCCACCTTAATTCACATAGTAAATACTAGGCATATTCACTTCACACTACTAATCCCCTTCCAATGGCTAGAAAGATTAAGTTGCTTACTGAAAAAAATCTATCATCATTTTTTTTCCCTGCGATTATTTATATAGGTTATAATAGGAACTTCGGCCGTTTAAGTAAAATAATTAATAGAAGTATATTTACGTGATATGTACCCTCCTTCTACACTGAGAGGTATCGAATTTACCCTTCATTATTCCACTATGGTAAAGCTTATAAGATAGGGTCATAGTGTAACCGATCAAGGTTATACTGCTACCTTTCATGTTAAACGATGTGTATGTATGAGAGTGTACGAACATGCGTGTGCATGTGTGAATAAACACAAAGAAAGGCTTAGATGTTTTTCTCGGCGATCGTTCAACTCCAAAATACAATAACTTCAAGTTCAAAAGAGCCCATTAAATCAGCTAATACTACTAATGACAACGCTAATACGAGATAGGCACGTATAGACACGTTTCAATCTGTCACGCGCAAGCGCTGTTGACACTTGGAACCAATCTTAGCTTTTTATACCTTCCTTTCTTTGTCTTCGCAAAAAAACAAAACAAAAACCACAACAGAAAAACAGAACCCCATCTCCGGGCAACAACAACAACAAAATCAAGTATTATTTTATTTTTTACATAGAACAATAATCTTAGTATACCGTTCTGTGTTTCATAAGCGCGAGATAGTGATTGTAGGGTGGCCGTGTCTGGCAAGAGAGAGGAAGGGTAGGGGAGAAGTTATTTTTTAACCAGTGTTTTACAAGCAAATACAAAACCTTTCAAAACTGAGTAGTATTCATTCAACTCTTTGTTGAGGTTTTGTCTATGTTTGTCATGGGATTAAATTACTAAATAATAACTAAGGGGTGTGATAAAATAAATCCTATGTCGGCCTATGTATAAAACCGACAAGGAATATGTTTTAAGAAACCTGTCCCTACGGTTTTTTATTAAACTGGAGTAGTTTATATACCTGTTGCGGTGCTAGTGTGGTATAAAGTGTGAAACTCACGACAGCCTGAATCGCGGTTGATGGGGAGGTAAAGGTTCGAGTCCCGGTTTAGTGATCTGAGCGTAGTTTTTCCTGAATAGTTTCTCATCCTCTGTGCATGCAAATGTGAGTACATTTCATCTAAATTCTACCTTAATCATTCATAGTAAGCATTGGAGAAATGTTCTTAAACTTATTTTTGTTTGATATAACTCCGTACTTGATCCATCCTCACTAACTTTCTCCACATTTCCCTATCCTTGTATACTCCCTTAGCTTTAACAACATCCAAACACCGAGTCACACATGCTCCATCATTAGCGCCGTATAATGCTAGTGAATTGGTGACACTATTTTTACAAGCTCTCCGATGTTATAAAAATGTGAATGAGGTTCAAAAATTCTATTGATCTGTATATTTGTACAAAACTTTCAAAACGTTTGAACTTTCGCTGGGATTCATTACAAACACTGTGACTTGGACACTCAAGAACGATGACCTGCGAGATTTTTCGTCTGAGTATACGACTATTGAATAATAAAATATGAGTTATTTATTTTGCACATCACAAAGAAATTGGATGGCGTATGTAAAATTAGGGGATGTACTGAGGTTGAGGCTTAGGGATTATAAACCTCCACCCTCGAAAGTGTGAAACATAAATATCACTCGATATCTCAATATTTATAGCGAGATGGTTAGTGTTTTTTGGTTTCAAAGATAATAGTCCAGTTGAAGAGATAATATGATGATTTCCCACAATCCTTCCACGCAAATGCAGGTACATTTACCCTAAAACTATGCCATCCTCATCCCTAACTCCATTAGTGTAATAACTATACTTATAATCCAGCTTAGTAATAATACGTAAAGAATGGGAGGAATAAAATATGTTAATTCCTCCTTCCCCTACACGCGAATGTGGGTACACTTTCTATAACATTTTATATGTCTCATCCCTACACATTAATGAACATATTCAGATAATTTGGGCGAGTAGTAAGGTAGGGATCATGGTATAAACCAACATGGTGGTTTCTTATTTACCTTTCACTCAAATGTAGGTACAATATCTTTAAAATCCTACCTTTGTTAGCGTATGTCATATTTTACCGTGAAGGAAACGTGGTACCTAATTTGGTCACCGTGTGTTTAGTCTTTTAGTCACCCTGTGCGAACAGAACGTTGTCCAGGGTATACCTTTTAGGTTGTCTACAAGTCATACCCGCAATGAGATGACGTAATGATAGTGATTATGAAGGTGTGTAGACAGTGGGAATCTTAAACCTAACTTGAGACTAATTAACCAGACCATGGTGTCCATAGGAATAATTCCCCTTTCGGGAAAATACATGTGGTATCCCCGAAAATCGAACCCGGAACCTCTAGCCAAGGGTACTGACCATTAGACCAAGAGGGTTGTCACCCTTATTCCTCTATGCCCTGTTAGAGTAAATGTACGAATAGCTGGAAGGGTGATAAAATGGAGAGAATGGTTAGTAAATCAATGTTTTCCCATTATCTTCCAAGCATTATTATTGTTATTTACTTGTTATTTGAGATATTTAAAGTGCACTTTCTAAACGACTGATTATATCAGCACATGAGAGCTTATATGAGCGTGAGCGAAAGAATCTACCAATTTTTCAGGGAAAGATATTTTAAAATACCTTTCAGGGTTCTTTTACATGCCACAATCGACATGGAACTGACGACTTTACTTCCCCTCCAAAGGAAAAGGTGCTACGGATTTTTATAACTCTAAAAAACAATCTGCTGACCCTAGCTGGGTATGAACCCAAGAAATATTCCAAGTAAAATCGGGCTCATGACCTATAAATATCTAACTTTTTTTTTTAAGCACCGCGTCTCACTATCTGTTCGGGTTATTTGCTGAAGTACTAATTACGCTAATGGGTTTGGAATTGGGAAGGTTAAATTTAGAGGTAGTGAACCAGCATATGAGTGGAGGGAGAGGGGAAAACAATTTAGTGAAAACCACCACCAGTTCACCCGACTGAGATTAGAACCTTGATCACCTCGTTCTCGGCAATCTAGCTCAACACAAAACTAATGCGTCGGTTAACTACGCCACCAAGGTGGGTATTTACTTTCTTAATCCCTGATTCATTCATACGTATAAATATGCAGGCAGCCCGGGTGAGTCGTAAGACGTGGAGTGCGGAATAAAAGAAGCCTATATGAAGGCTGTCATTGATGAAATATATTAATTTCCAACTAACAGCGTTTATTCTCAAAATCTTCCTGTACCTTTATAGCCGGTAAAATTGCTAGGATATTGAGAATGTATCTTTAAAGAGCGAAGCATCTGTCTGCGGACCTCCCATTGATAAATAAATTAACTTTTAACTTATGTGTAGTCGCAATCCTAAGAAACAATTAAGATGTGGCAGAAATAATGTCCGTCACGTGGCTCCACTTAAGTTGTTTCCTGCAACGCTTGACTGGAAGTAGGAAACGTTGAATAATGTTTCATTTCACTGACAATATGTTCACGGATGATTGTAATTTCTCACAGCGCATTAATGTTAAGAAAGTAATAAGGATATTTTTAGTTTCTAATTAAAACTTAATTGCATGGTTAAGTCATTCTTTCGTTTTTGACATATGTAGTTGTTTAAGGGTGCTCTTCAGCAGATAAGCCTTATTTTCCCATTTGGCTTGTAATGTGACCACTTCGATCGGCAAGTGGCCTAATCATGAATCTAATTTGGTTTAGATTGTAAGTGATGGAGGATCGTGGTCTAAATCCTGGTTGGATATACTGAATATGGTTTTTCTTAAATGGTTTGCCGCGTTTCTTTCAAACAAATGCTGGTATATTTTTCCAAGTTACATCTTATTCGTACTGGCCCCACTAGTGAAAATATTCGTATAGCCTGGATTAGCACTACGCAGATCACGTAAAAAAATCCATTCTGAACTGTAACGCTCCTGATTTTTTATTTCTCCTTCTTCGCGTGATGAGAAATATCGCGTACTGCTATTTATTTACGGTCACCGGCCAGACCTAGGCAGCTCAACATGGCGTAACAAAATATCAACATTTATTTTACTTACCTACTCATTAATGATCATAACTGTTCCTCACCTACACAATTAAAATGTTCACAGTTAGTTGCTTTTTTTTAAGTGAGCTAATAAAATTTAGCTTATGATTTTGTAATATCCGTACAGTAAATAAAAATAAACTCTGTGTTTGTGTGTGTGTGTGTGTGTGTATCCATCCAAATTACCCATATGTTTATTTTAATGGAGAGGAGGAATTTAAAGGAAATGTACCCGAATTTGTTTGGGGGGAGTGGCAATGTGGGGGAAGGGGAAATCCTAACTAGACCAAGCTGGAATTAGAGTCCTGACCTCCCTTGTCACTGACAAACCATACCAGATAAGGTTGATGCGAAATGACGCGTGCCCACATATGTGGGCTAGATGATATGTTAAGCAGTCAAAGTTTTCAGGCTGGTTGCAACCTACACAAGCAGGTTTAAATGATTCTCGTCAAGTAGACTACTTCCACTATTACTTGATTTCCCGGCAAAAAACAAACAATAATTGGAAACCTCACGCGAATAGCAAGGATTTGAAATCTTTTTTACGGCTATAGAACTTTAGCTTACTGATAATTTTGGTAGAGTTTTAAACCATCAAATAATTAAATTTGAAACATAAAGCAGTTTAATTTAATATCAAACCACATCATCGGAAGTGTCGACAAAGGTGTCAGCACTGCTTTATCTAGTTTACGGTGAGCCTTAATTTGAATGGCGTCTGCGTGTAGGTAGTTTCTTCCACCTCACTAATTCAGGTGCACTTTCTGCCTACCCTTAAACATATTAAGTCGTTAGTAACTACAATATCAAATACAATTTTTAATGCATCTCGCACTAACGTGAAAAAGGACTGGAGAGCCCCATAGTTATAAATCAAATCTGAGAAATCGCTTTCTAGTTAATTATTATTATGCATTCAGCCTTACGACAGGTCCATTAATTTTGTCAGTGAACTTAGAACACCAATGCACCCTGTCCTCTACCTCCTCCTCCATCAGCACACAAAGTTTTCTTCTTTCCTTCAGGTCATCCCATACTTGAATCCTTCTTCTCCGTAAGCTCTTTTTTACCCTTAATCTGTTCTTTTATGACGTCGTGCAGAAGGATGTCTCCGATTCAGTTTTATTTGTACTAAAGATGCTCATCCAAAATGGTGTATCTTCTGGTTCACGCTTCTTAGGACTTCATCATTTATCTCACATCTGTCCACCTGATCTTCTAAAGTCTTCACAAGCACAACATTTCAAAGCTCTCCGAATATTTCTTTACCATCTTCCTAAGAGTCAAAATTTCTGCTACATACAGCACGATGCTCCAAATGTAGCATTTCATAAGTTTTTCCTCAGTTCCGAGCTAAACTTGCTGGTCAGCAGTAACCTCTTTTTGTTGAAAGTGTCCTTGGCCATGTTAATCTTCGACCTAATTTTCTTGGTGCAGTAGGCATCCTTTGGCAGCAGGTTTCCAACGTTCTTGAACTGTTTTATGTTTGTCGACTCCTAGTTTCCGATATTTATTTCCAGCTATCTTTAATTTGTTGAAATCACCATTACTTTAGACTTCTCAATAATGATCTCCATGCCATCTCTTCTCCATATTTTTACTAGCTGGTCTTTCATTTTTTCCAACTCTTATTTAGCTTTGGTCAAAAATGTTAGCCCATTTGCGTATTTTACTCTGTTAATAACTCCCCTTCCTATCCTGAAATCGCTACATCCCTCCAGGGCTTCGCTGATCAGCGATTCTCCATACAAGTTGAACAGCCTGGGTGGCAAACAGCATCCCTGCCTCTCTTCTCTTCTTATATCTACGCTCTTGGTCCCTCCATCATTCAGCCTCACCTTCACTCGTTCCAGGTAGAGGCTTGCAATAACCTTTCAGTCTCTCATGTTGATGCTGATTTTCTAAGTATATCCATCAGTTTCTTCAACTCCACGCTATAAAACGCCTTTTGCCAGTCTATGAAACCAATGCAGACTTCTTACTTGACTTCCAGTACTTTCTGAAATTAATATCAGCATTCTGTTAGGATATCTGGTTCCTTTTTCTATTCTGAATCCAATTTGGTCTTCTTCTATCACACTTTTTGTTTTCTGTTCCAGTCGCTTATTAACATTTCTTGCCAAGATCTTCCTCAAATAAGAAATGAGGCTGATGATTCTGTGGTCAATGCAGTTCTTGGCATGTTTTTCTCTTCATAAGTTTTTTCAGAGCCATTAACCTATTATTTTCCGGTTCCTTCAGAAGGCTAGCTGGTACGTCGTCATCTCTAGCAGTTTCCTTCTTTGCATGTCCTTTATGAATCCTTACACTTCACTCTTTAAAATGCTAGGTCAATTTTTGTCTTCCTCTGCTTCGTCTTCTGCCTCAATCTCCAGGTTCCTTAATCAATTTTCCTTGTCAAACAGTTTCTCTATATACCTTTCCCAAATTGTAAGAACTTCTTTATGATCCGTCAACATCTGACCTTTGAGATTTTCTATTTCTATTATTCGGTCACCTCTTTTTTCATTACATCCAAGTTATTTTTTTTCTGGTATATGAGGTCAGATCTTCCTATTCTTTACAGTTTGATAATCTCATCCTATGTCTTCTCTATATAGTACTTCTTCGCTTTGTCTGTTTCTCTCCTTAATTCGTTGTTTAGCATAATATATTCTTCTTTGTAGATGTTTTTCCAATTCTTTCTTACATTTTCTGATGCATTTTTGTTACTACTTGGGACTTTCATGAAGTCCTCTCCACCTTTCCAACAAAGTTATTTAGCACCACCAAAAAAATATCCTTAAAACTATTGCACTTTCCTTCCACACCCATATTCTCTTCTGTAACCTCAATTAATTAACATTTTATCTATTGAATTTTTCTGAATGTCGTCTTTGATTCTTAATTTTTCCAAGCTCACCTCAGTTTATTCTTGCTCATCTTCTTGATCCTCTTCAGTTTTATCTCGATGTGCACCAACAGCAGGTTGTGGTCCGAATTTATATCAGCATCCGGCAATGTCTTCACATCCTTTACTCCATTCATTAATCACTAGTCCAGTAATGTAGTCTGGTTGGTACCTGCTGATGTCTCCTGGGCTTTTCCATGTGTATAGTTTTTTTGTCCTACGTTTCTTGAACCAGGTGTTTGTCACCACCAGGTCATTCCGCCAGCAGAATTTTATGAGCCTTATGTTTTTTTTTTCTTCTCCAGTCCATGTGGCCTTATAATATTATGTTCCCGTCCTTCTCCAACCACACTGTTCCAATCGCCCATAATGATGGTGTTCGCATACCCTCTTTCTCCATGTTGAATGATTACTTTGATTTCGTCATATTTCTTCTACATCGACATAATCGTGGTAAGTTATTACCATATACACTTGTACATGTACTATTAAATATTCACTGGTTCAGCGTTTAGTTTCACACATATTAATCCATCATTACGTCACATCACATTAAACATTTTTTTTACCACCTCATTTTTCATCATTATTGCTACTACTTTTTCTGAACGCTTTCCACCTGACTAGAACATCGTGTAATTTACACCACCGGACTCCACTTAAATCCACAATGTTCACACCTTTCTATTTATATTTTTTAAAATTTTCCTGTTTCCAGTCCTTCTCATCATCCTTACATTTCATGTTATTATGCTGAAATGGACAGTTTTACTTGATGATTGTTATTTGTTGATCGCCCACCCCAAAGTAGTCCCCACCCGAAGATACGAAAGGGGGACTAGCTTGTCCACGGAGTTTCTTACCCCAGGAAGAGCCATAATTGGTTTTGTTCCCTTGACAAAAAGGTTTTTCAGGGAAAATATAGTGTGAAAGTTTTCCCTTTTCTTATCAACACCACAACACCACGGCCAAACTACCACTCCAAGTGGTCACCCCCGTAGCTGTTCGATCTTGAACCATCTAAAGCAACATATTATCTGTGAATCAAGTCTATCCCGATACCGCTGATGCCCGGTATTAGCCACGTAGCTCAGTACAGGGAGACGTGATATACCCACGTCACTGGACCCTTACAGAACTTAACCACCACTGACATTACTGCAGCCGTTAAGCTACCCCAATGTCAATGCCGTTGCCCACACCACTACGTGGAAGCGTCTATTAAGTTTTACCTATGTGGACTCTGAGAAATCTCTCATCCTCTGGTGTCTCAAGGGCAGGGTTAAGGAACATGTATGAGAACATGCTACCAGGTCTCTCTAGATCACCCAGCAATTAAGCCTTTTTAAGACTGACAGCTTATACCAAGTGGTCATCAATACGCGTGCAGTCTAGGTAGAGATTTTAGAGGGTAAAATCACCGAGAAGCTTTCTCTTGATTTTTCCCATAACATTTTACATTCGGAAAAATATTTTTATTTTCTCGAAAAAAATTCACCTAATCAAATTGAAAGATTGCAATTGAACAAGTTGAACTTAGGACGTTAACTGGACGACAATTCCAGGTCAAGATGGAAGGGAAAAGGTCGCCCCTTCATAGGGTCGGAGCGGGGGTGCCACAGGGGTCGGCACTCTCCCCGTTCCTATACACCGTGTATGTCGCTGACATCCCCACGGACCCGATGGTAACGATTAGGCTCTTTGCAGACGATACGATGTTCACCATAGCCAACAAGAACGTGAAATACGCCCATCGCCGCCTGCAGCGGTACCTGAACGAGTTCAGCAGTTGGCTGGAGAAATGGAGAATAAAAGTCAATGCGGAAAAATCGTCAGCCATGTTGATTACTAGGAGGAGACCCCAAACACCTGCCCAGCTTGTAGTGTTGGAAGAGGATATCCCCTACAAGAGTTCTATGAAATACCTCGGGGTGATGTTAGATGCCAGACTCGCATGGAGGGAACACGCAGACTACACAAGAAAAAAGGCAATGGGGGCCTTCATCGCAAACTATGGCCTGCTCAAGAGCCCAGTGCTGGGGATCAACAACAAGTTGCTACTGTACAAGAGCTTAGTACAACCGATTCTGCTATACGGATGCGAGGCGTGGGGGTATGCTCCCGAGTCAGTGATAGGTACACTACAAGTAGTACAAAACAAGATTCTTAGGAGTATCCTAGGTGTGAACACCCGATCCAGCAATGAGTACATACACGCTACCACTGGCAGTGCGACACTTCAGGAAATCTTCCGGAAGCGAGGCGACAAGCTCTATAAACGAGCCAGCGAGGTAGAGGACAACGCCACAATTAGAAGATTGGGCCAGTACGACCCCCGTGAGACAAGGAGATACAAGAAGCCCCGACTCGTATGAGAATTAACATCTGCACACCTTCCCAATCAACCCTTTCCTACTAACCACTCCTCTTTCTAAGCATAGCCAATCCCTGGGTCCCCATCCTCTCACGTCCACACAAACTACGTACCAAAATCATTCTATTCACACTTTCACTTTCATCAACGCCATCTTCACTTAGTGTCTAATATTATTTCATGTATTTTCTTTCAGCTCGTCTAGAACTTACTCACTCACTACACCACTCACATCGGGCCTAACTGCGCTTGTGTTTCCATCACAGTGTACGAGGGCTCGATCTAGTAAACACCACACAACTCTGCTGCTCCCAACATACAAACCTTCACCAACCAACTCCATGTTCCCTTCACAACCAAATTACACTTTTAGACATAAAGGTTATGATCTGTGACTACAGATTGGTACTTTAGGCATTAACAAGCCACCTACTTCCTCTGAAAGTCGCTTCTGACACTCAGAGCTAGTAGTTCAAGGCAAACAAGGGAGCTTCTGACAATCACAGTCACAATGGCATGCTCTGATGCTCCCTGAAGGGGAGCACAAGAGCAAGTTCCAACAAGTACCGACCAATTGGTCAAACCATGTGGCTCGCAAATAAAAGATGGGTTATCGCTTTTCGCAAAGTTCTGGAACAAAGAAAACATATTATTAATAATAGTGGGGGGTGGGGGTGATATTTTGGGAACCGCATAAGGGTTTTTAGAGCTACGTGCGGAGACACTACTCTATGGGGGGCTGGCTGAGAGCCTCCCAAACCACTGTTGACACATATCGCTTTTCCGAGCAGGGCTTTGGGACGTCGATGGCACCCACCAGGGTCGATGACGTAGTTACAAAGCCGCTGGATAAGAGGATTGGTGGCACCGGGGAGTCTGTCGCAGAAGGACTGCGCCAGTCTCCGGAAGTGGTCCTTGATGGTAGACATATCCAGGTCGCGATGCAGAGTCTCATTCCAGACATACCAAGGTGCGCCCACAATGATCCTCAGACACACGCTCTTGAACGCCTGCATCCTCCTAATATACGTGTCTGCCAGGTGGCCCCAAGCGGGACACGCATAGTCGAGGATCGGTCTGAGCAACTGCTTGTACAGCGTCAGACCGTTCCTTGTAGACAGAGCGCTAACGCCTGTTAAGCAGTGGGCCTAAGATTCCCAGCCTTTGCCTCACCTTGTTGATTCTCTCGTTACAATGTCGTCTCCAGGCCACTTTGGTGTCCAGCGTAAGTCCCAGGAACTTAACACTGCCCGCCCATCTGATCTGTTCTCCAAACAGCCGAAGTGGGGCCGGACCGTAGAACTTTATTTTTCACCGCTGTGCTCTTCTCCACGTTAATACTTGTCCTCCAGGTGGTCAGCCACCCCTCCAACTGCGTCAGGTGCGTCTGGAGTCGCCTCTCCACCAGCTGCCCTTGCCACGACTCCGCTACTAGAGCCGTGTCGTCCGCATACAGTGCCGACTTGGTGTCTGGGGAGTTCTCATGGACACTGAGTACAGTGGGGAACTCGTCATGGATGGCTCAGAGACATGGACTGTGGGGCGGTCCAGACAGAAGATAGGGTGGGTGGCGTGACTTATGCAAGTGCGGAGGAAAGATACAAGGGCCGACTTAACAGGGAGTCACAAGTTTATTTTTGAGTGCCATTATTTGTTTGAATGTTGTTTTCAGTACATCATCAATAGGATAGTTTAAATAATTTTATGTTTGGCTTTGAGTTTTTCAAAAACACTTTCTCTTCCATCCCCACCCACCCACCCAACTCCTCCCACCCATCCTACAACACTATTTGATGGTTATATATATATAATATACCATGTGGTAGGCTTTAGATACAACCTTCCTAACCCAGTCCCTTCACCCGCTTATAAATCAGCAAGCCGCCACTACGGACATTTTTTCGATTTAAAGTTTACCAAAAAATGTTAATCGCTTTAGTCTAGATCAATGTTTCCCGAACATGTAGTCCGCGGACCGGCACCAATTCATGAGCTCGCTGATACTGGCCCAAAGATAAATTGTTAGTTCTAGTTATACTGGCATTTTAGGAAAGTGTATAGAAATGACATACTTAATTTGCTAAGTATATATATATATATATATATATTTAATTCACATTAAGGTTTTCTTTTATACTGGCATTTTAGGAAAGTGTATAGAAATGACATACTTAATTTGCTAAGTATATATATATATATATATATTTAATTCACATTAAGGTTTTCTTTGTTTCATTCGTGGTTTGAACAAGTCTGCATTCGTGGGGGAATTTCACCACCTCTATACTCTATATACTTTGTTTAAGTGTTTATTTATTTACCTATTTGTTTATTGGTTTGCTCATGTGTAAGATGAAAACTAACTTAACACATTATAAAGTTATTGATTATTTTAAAAACATGTATGACAAATTCACACAGGTCATAGTTACACAAATCAACGAACGAAAATTTGGAAATATATGTATGTGTGTGTGTATATATACATGTTCATGTATTCAAATAAACTTTGTGAAATTAAGACTAGAATCTAGATTAGACCCAATTTAGGCTTGATATAGATAAATCTGAGCTTGTCTCTTAATCCTTATATCCTACTGGCCGTTCATATGGAACAAATAACTTCTCCGGTCCGTTAATTAGAAAAGGTTGAAAACCACTAGACTTAAGTGTAAATGTCGTTGAGCGCATACTAGTTACAAACAAATTAAATTAATATTTTAGCACTGTGCACCTTACTGCCCACAATTATTATAATTATCGGTAGGGGAACGAGTACACTTAAAAGAAAAGGCCCCCTTTTATTTTGTTCACCTTTAGTATCTTCATTTAACTTTGACGATTCCGTCTCCCTATCATTACTTATATAGCCTGTAATGATACTTGCGTCCCAACACACGCACCACAGATACACACTCCTTTTTTACACCAGGTTTTTCTTACCCCTTCCCCCCTCCGCCCCGCCACCGTTCAATTATATACAAGGTAGATTTGGTAGTGTGTGGCCATGGTTTGCGGTCTTTTGTGTTTCATTCATTTTTCACGATCATAATAAAGAAGAAGAAAAAGAGAAATTACCAGAGGTGTGCAAGAGTGCCATTAGAACAGGAGGCTCCATAATCGCTAGTCTTAGCGTCCAAAATTTCAAGGGGAGGAGAATTAATAAGAGCCGATATTACACACCACGTCTAAAGTTGTGTTCAGGATAGATAAAAAATTAGGAAACCACTCTCAGCCCATTCTGCCGATATTTAATCAAAGACCTCACCACCAGTGAAAAACTAAACTTGATAAGACCTACGTTTGGTCCACGTACTCACCTATATGAGTATATATTTCTAGATTGACCCTGAGAGTTAGCTATACGAACCATGGCATCAGTCTCGTCTGGTCTGATTTGTTGGAGATTGGCAGGTTTCGGATACCAGTCAGATGTATCGAGATGGTTTTTTTTCCTAAATGATTTCCAAATCTCATTCTTTTGAAATGATGATACAATTCCTAGAAAATCTGCTTTACTCATCCCCATTCCAAGGGATTGTTTCAACCGATCAGAATGTAGCTTTTTTTAATTTTAAAGTTAATATGTTTTAACTCTAAGCAATGGCTTAATGTGATTATTTTAATCACAACATTAAAATATTAATGTTATCATCGTAGGACACCTGAATAGTTATTGGGGTTTTAAATTTAAATTTCTTCTTTTTGTACATTTCCTCAAGGTCACATATTGGTTGCAAAAAGGGAGAAGAAGAAGCTTAATGACAGTTAAATAAACATTTTATTAAGGTTGGAAAAAACTAGCGATATTGGTTGAGAGATATCCATTATTAATTAAAAACCTTCAGTGCTATTCTCGAGGGCCGGCGACTTCTTTGTGTGAACTATACATTCAACGGCTTATTTTCGCAAAAGGACTCTGCAAACCAGCATTTATGTTTTTAGTTTGTCGTATTTTTTTATTATTATTTAGCACCGTGTCTTACAACCCGTTCGGTTTATACGCTTAAGTATTAATTACGCTAATGGGTTAGGAACTGAGAAGGTTGAATTTAGAGAAAGTGAACTCACATTTTCGTGGAGGGAGAGTGGAAATACATTTAGGAAATACCACCCCAGTTAACCAGACCGAGATTCAAACCTCGATCTCCCCGTCCTCGGCAGTCTGACTCTACACGAAACTAGCGCGTTACCCAACTACGCCACAGAGGTGGGTTGCTTGTCGTATTAAATTTTAGCGTGTTTATCGCACATGTATACGTCTTAATCTATCATTAATAGGTGAACTCAGCTCTTCTACCCATTTGGGTGTTCTTCATATCCACACTAAGATGATAGGAACAGGGATGGTAAAATATTAATTGAATTGTACTAGCATTTGTGTGGAGGGAGCGTGGGATACGATTTAAGATTATTTTTTTTAATCTCCACACCCAACCGGGACTTGAATCCCCTCCTTTCCCATCACCAGCAAGCCAGACCGAAGGAGGGCTATACACTTGCCCATATGTCTATTGTTATAGATTGTTCCAGATTAAGTAAGTTTTTTAGGTCGTACCTATATTGAGGTCATTTGTTTTGTTAGAAATCACACTAAATAACCCCATTGAATCCTACTGACTATACAGACTGTTTACAGCTGCCCCCAAAAGGTTCAGATTGTCATGGTTAGACGATTTCTCATGTTTTGGTTACCCCTCATTCAAGACTTGACGTGAGGTATGAACAACATTAGACCCGGTGTTTTTGTGTTGGACCTGCTCTGCTCCGGCAGCTTATGCAATTTGGCCAATTCCAGAGTAATCGTTCCATCTTTACCAACTCGTAATTTTTTAAATCTCTTTCTCATTCGGTCCTACTCTTTCATCTTACACCTGTGTTGTTTTTTAAATTTAATTTACTCTTTGTAGCGAATGGAGCTCCATCTACGTGTCTCAAAGACTTATATCTAATAAATGAATATATTTGCGGAAAGGAGCATAACCTCAAAGAACAAAACAGACTTATTACTAGTAGACTGATTATGTTCATCCATTGCTCCTGTACCGGACGCAGATGTGTGAAACAGAGAATTTATTGTAGAAAATTGTTCCACTTTGTACCATAGTTTCATGAAATATTCCTTTAATTCCTTATGGACATATTTGAAACTATTTAAATGGAACAATCGGCTCAAAATATCCCAAGTTTTATAGTTCACACTTCGGTTTAATTGAGAAGAAACATTATCAATTGTGTTAAAATAAAGAAAGGACATTGAGACCAATTATCTTCTCCCACTCATGTATCGACTACACCGTTTAGTGGTTGAATGTGTTACTAACGTTGGAGCTCCCTGTTCTGTTGTAGATCAGGAATATTAATATTTCAACAAAAATTCTACGTATAGATTTCATTCTCCTGAAAGTGGATGATCTGATTTTTATTTACCGAAAGATTTGGTTTCTAAAGCCAGATGAGACAAACATTTTATCTGCGACTGTGGTGGCCTTCAAACCCACTGTTCATGCACAGACTTTTTTTTTATACAAACGAATAATGCTAAGTCCAGCTAATAATAATCACTAGAGTAATGTCTTGTCACATGGTTTAAGATGTCATCCTTACACGCATGTTTTTATCTCTTCGTTGTATTCATTAAGTAAAACAAAATAAATTGAAAAGATTTCTTTAAGGATCACCCTGACAATACTAAACCACCAAGAAAAACACTACCTCCTGACCACTCAGCCACCAGTACAGGCCCCCCAACCACTCAGACATCAAGACCAACACTCCCCCTAACCACACATCCACCAAGACNCCTAACCACACATCCACCAAGACCAAAAATCCCCCTAACCAATCAGCCACCAAGAACAATATCCCCCTAACCACTCAGCCACCAAGAACAACTTTCCCCCTAACTACTCAACAACCAGGACAAACACTACCCCTAAACACTCAGCCACCAAGAACAACTTTACCTCTAACTACTCGGCCACCAAGACCAACACTCCCACTAACCACTCAGCCACGAAGAACAATATCCCCCTAACCACTCAGCCACCAAGAACAACTCCCCCCCTAACTACTCAGCAACCAGGACAAACACTCCACCTAACCTCTCAGCCACCAAGAACAACTTTCCCTCTAACCACTCAGCCACCAAGACCAACACACCCCCTAAACACTCAGCCACCATGAACAACACTTCCCTTGACCACTCAGCCGCCAAGGCAAACACTCCCCCTATCCACTAGCCGCCAAGACAGGCTAACGCTAACAGGTTTAGTTCTACTGTTAAGTACGGTCACTAGCCCTGTATTTTCTCGGCCCGGTGTTATTTTCGCTAAACGTATATTGAAACGTGATTCTGATCGTTCTCGTGACTGTGTAATCAAAAAAACAAGGTTCCTACATTAGTTTTCAATGATAGGATGGTTTCCATTGGATAGGGCAGGCTGAGGTGGGGGAGGCGTAGACCGTTCCTCCTTCGCTTCCCACCAACAGGTACTTACCGTACTTACGTGCGTTTAGTCATCAGGCACGGACCGTGAAATTGGGATGTGTTTTCTTTTTGTTCGGGCAGTCAACAGCTTACTAACAAATCTAAGAATACAAGATTACGGAGGGTAGATTTTAAGTAAATATTTAAATAAATATACTGGTTCGCGTCTGCATAGAAAATGGAAAACAACTAGTGTTTTTAACACGCCCCAGGATCGAATTTGATCCATGAGCTCCCGGGCATAATTCAAACTAATCTGATTCCATAAAAAAATAATCTAATTGAAATCCATAAGCCTGCAAGTTTTGCTAAATGTTTTCACTGCTTTTAAAATTCTAGTGTTTAAACACTGAAGCAACATAAACAAACCTTCAGTGGCCGCATGGTCTAAGATGTCACTCTCACATTATACTAGATTGCCAATGACGGGGAGATTGAGGTTTGAATCTCAGTCGGGTATCCTAAGAGTGGTTTTTCCTAAATTGTTTTCCACTCTCTCTTCATGCAAATACGGGTACACTTCCTGTAAATATAACCGTCCCTAACCCACTAGTGTAATTAGTACACGAACGTATAAGCCAATTGGGTAGTAAGATTCGGTGTTAAAAACCTACAAAATTAAAACTTAGAGAAAAAAGACAAACTATATTTTGGTCACTGCGTACCGGTATACGCCAAATGTGAAGGTTCTGCTATTGATTCTTGGTCTACCAAATATATTTTTCTGGAAGAGCAGGTTTGATTAATTTCGCTAGTTAATGAATTATCAGTTTGGTACCTGTTTTCTGTGCTTAGCGTGGATCTAAATAAGAATATCCCACAAATCACTGTAATAATATCAAATCCGTGAATAATTATTATACAGAACACAAGACTTAACCAACACTGTTAATAATCAATTCTGATAAGTGCACACAAATTCATAAATAAAGATTAAGTTTTCAGTTAGCTCCTTTAATAAACGATAAAATTAAGAAAGCTTAATTATGGTTTTGTTATTGTACTTCTCCCTTAAGCACACAAGCAGAAGAGCGTGTCTGCTTCTTGACCCGGGTCACGTGGTATTGTCAAAATCATTATTGTCTTCGTTTGTGTGATGTCACGTCCACTCCAGTGTAGCTATGCTCTAAGACTTATAAGACTTTGGATAAAATCCACAGTGAACAAGATCAACCTAATAAAACTGCAACCCAATATCACTTCTGCGTTTAATAACGTCACGGCCATTGGACAAGTACTGCAACTACTAGAATAGTGCATTTGGTGTGTGCGTTTCTACATGTGATCTGTCTTTTATGTTTCTACCAAGGCCTTTCTACGGTAATCTGAGTGTATTTCCTCTAAGCGACAGTTAATTGACCTGCTTCAGTGGCAACATGGTCTAACGCACTACTGTCATGTTATACTAGACTGCCGAAGACAAGGAGATAAGGTTCAACTCCAGTCGGGTGCACTGAGGGTGATTTTTCCTAAATATATTTCTACTCTCCTTCCACGAAAATGCGGGTGCACTTACTCTCAATTAAACCTTCCTAATACCTACCCATTAGTACATGGGCATATAACCCGAGTGGTTAGTAAGACGCGGTGCTAAAAAAACACAAAGAAACAGTAGCCATGGTGTTACAAGTAACAACCATAATAACCAAAAATATAACTCGTTTTTGTGGCCTCATGGTCTAAGGCACTACGCTTGCGGTAGACTAAACTTCCGATGATGGGGAAATCAAGGTTCGAGACTAGGTCGGGTGTAATGAAGGTAGTTTCTATAAAATGGTTTTCCATTCTCTCTTCACGGAAATGCAGCGTACAGCCTGAACGAGTGGTAAGACATGTTGTTGTTTACAGATGTAGCCGCATATAGATAATATTCTTTAAATTTGACAGCTAAGTGGTTAAAGCTTTGGCGTACGAAGTATTAGGGCCTGGGTTCACTTCTTGTGTCCAGGTGTCATTTTTCAATTTAAAAAATAAAATAAAATGATCATGGAAAAAAGTATATATCATTAAATAATTCATAATAATAAGGTATGTGCCTTCGTGTTCCTGTGTTTTATATATAGGCCTGTGCACATTTTAATTGTTACTTTACATAACTATTGATAACTCTAGAATATAATTTAAATATTTTTTAATTTTATTATTTTTGTTACCCGCCTCGGTGGTGTAGTTGGCTAACGCGCTTGTCATGTTGAGCTCGACTGCTGAGGACGGGGATATTGAGGTTCGAATCTCGGTCGGGTGAACTGGGAGTGGTTTTTCTTAAATGGTTTTCCACTCTCCCTCCACGTTAATGCGGGTTCACCTTATCTAATTCAACCTTCCCAATTCCTAATCCATTAGAGTTATTAGTACTTAAAGCGTATAACCCGAACGGGTAGTAAGACGTGGTGCTAAATATTATTATTTTTGTTTAATTTGTCCTTGTTTGAACAAATACTATTATTAGGGCTTAACTAGTTTTTTGCGATTAACGTATTTCAAGTGACCCACGTCGGTGATTGATTAGTCTAAGGCAGGGGTCCCCAACCTTATACTCGCAGGCGCCATGGCGCTCGCCGAGCCTTTTTCTTCTGCCTGCCACTTTTTGACCACAGCTGAAAAGTTCTTGACTAATATTTTAACCTGTAATTCTGTTCACAAAAATCAAGCTTTTGCTTATCTCCAATTATGCTCTTACCAACCCTTCCCCCCCCCCTCTCATTTCTCTTTCTTTGCCGGCTCATTTTCAAAGTGTACTTTATTACTCGGAACTATCATTCTACTCACTAATACCATGCTAATACTTGTATTTCCTTTGTAAATATCTTGATATGGGTCTACCCAGCTTTGTCGCCTGGATAAACACAGAATAAATATATATTTTTACCATGTACCTAAGCACCAAAATAATGGTGAGTAGTTAAATATTTCGTTGTGTATTTATTTTGGTCTTGTTAAAATCGTTAATAAAGCAGTATTTTTATTTTTTGACATTGAATTTTGGTTTGGTGAAAATTGTTTGAACTGGTTTTGGACTAACTTCGCGTGTGTATCATTTGCGTTATTTTATATTTCTTAAATTTTAAGCTCACACATTTTTTTTAACAATATGTATTTTTTGTGTGTGTGTTATTTGCATTATGAATTATGTTAGATTATAAATTTAGTTAAAAAAGTGATTGGTGCCCGGCCCCCTACCGTTAGTTTTGAATGTGCTCTAAGGTACAAAACGGTTGAGGACCTCTGGTCTCAAGGCATCATTCTCTTAACAAATTAAATTGACGGTGATAGGGAGGTAAGGTTTCAAATCCCGAATGTGTTTATTGAGATTATCTATTGCTAAGGGGCTTCCTACTTTTCCTCTACACAAATTGGGGACATTTTCTTTATGCTCTATCTTACTCATCTCTGCCCCATTAATGCAAGTATGTGAATATCCTAAACGGGGAGTAAAACGCTGTGAGTAAAATAAAATTAACTTTAGAATGTATCATCTTCAATCCAAAATAATTAACATCACCATGCATGCCGACAATATTTTCACAAGATAATACAACTGAGAATCCGATTAAACCTTTTTCAAACTCATTTTTTATACTTAACAAACAATTCAACATATTATTTGATTGGGTTAGTGAATTCAAATATTTAGGGATAATTTTAATTAGCGATAACAATACTAGATTAGAAATTATGAAAAGAATACAGTCGAGAAATGCTTGTTATTACTCGATCAGTAAGTTGTTGGCATCTCGCCTGATGTCAAGAAATGTAAAACCCAGAAAATACAAAGCCGTAATTTATCGCTTGTTCTCTGTGGGTGCGAAACATGGCCTCTTACCTTAAATAACGAAAATAAATTCATGATATTCGAAAACCAGTTACTTATGAAGATATTTGTTCAAAATTGGACGAAGAAATGGGGAGGGGAGGAGGCTACATAATGACGAGCTGCATACCATGTACTCATCACCAGACATTGTTAGGGTAGTAAAATATCGCAGGTTATGATGGGCAGGCCAAGCAGCATGAATTGGGGTATCTAGAACCGTGTTCAACGTATTGAATGGCAAACCCAATGGGAAAAGACCACTGGAAAGACCCAGAAGTAAATAGAAGGATAACATTTGGATAGAACTGAGAAAGATAGAGTGTAACGGGATAGAATTAGCTCAAGATAGGGATAGGTGGCGTAATTTTGTAATTGCGGCAATGAGCTTTCAAGCACCCAGTGCCATAGAGTAGGTAAAAATAATACTAAGTTGAAATAATATACTAACATTATATTAAGCTCACTACGCATGTAAAAGTACTCTGTTTGACTCCCAACATAATTGGAATTTTGTTATATTATAATTATCTATGGCTATTGCGTGACTAGGTTTATTTAGAACCCAATAAACTGGAACGTTCTACAATGATAAGTTGGTGAGCATTTACTCACTGTGTACGTCAGTAAGCAGCCGAAGATCCTCCAGACTGGTGGTGGCATTCTAATCCGTCCCAGCTTCATGACCCTACCAGTGCACCACCTGGAAATAGACAAGGAAGTGAGTGAGATGAAAATACCCCCAAAGAAACATCTCGTCACAGAAAAAGTTAGTGTTGGTGTTTAATTCTCCTGAGAAAGTGTTTTAATGGTTAATATAGTTAGGGAGCACCACTGTGGGGCGGCACAGACTCGCCAGGACAGAGAAACATGTTTTTAAGATGGTCAGTATAGTTAGGGGAGCACCGCTGTGGGGCACCACAGACTCGCCATGACAGAGAAACATGTTTTTAAGATGGTCAGTATAGTTAGGGGAGCACCACAGTGGGGCACCACAGACTCGCCATGACAGAGAAACATGTTTTTAAGATGGTCAGTATAGTTAGGGGAGCACCGCTGTGGGGCGGCACAGACT
>CABFOV010002356.1:31936-87467 GCA_902141375.1 Timema poppense | reverse complement strand
ATAATTTTCCAAAACTGTTTTTACAAATATGTAATGTTCTTATAAATTTTTTTTTTTTACAAAACTAACATATCAGTATAAATGCATTATATTTGGAAGAAGGTACAGGAAAGCTGGTTTGTTCCTTTTATATGTTTCTATTGGCTTTTCCTGTTACCTTATTCCAAATATAATACAATTACCTCATAGCATGGATAAAAATTAATAAAAATACAGTTCTCATATTACAGCTGGCATAAGTTATAGTAATATCACAAGTTTTGGCATTGTTAATTAACTAAGTTAAAGCCGGCCCCATACTATTCAAGATTGTGACAAATATTTGGGTTTCAGACGACTGTCCGAGAAGTGTGGGAGTTGTGCGAATAGCAAATATTCAATCAAATATTTGGGATTGGAGGGGTTTCGCTCTGGGAATGGTTTCTGGGCACAAATCAAAGGAAGTGAATGTTTGCCACTATTTAGAAAAGACAATTGCATAAAGTGTTTGAGGTTTACAGAAGGTGAATATTTGTATAGGTTTTATGACACAAATGGTGGTGAACATTTGTTCACATTCGCAAATAGTGTGAGACCTGCTTAGTGTTTTGGTTATTTTACTAGAGCTCTGCCACAAAATTTGGACATTTCTCACACTTTATGAATAAGTATTTCATTTTAAAAGTTTATTCATAAAAAATTACTCTTAACATATAAATCCAAGCAAACTCAAGAAAATTAAATAACCTATATGTAAGAAGTTGATATTATTAAAAGATCTAAAATCAAATTAAAATCAAAACCACTTTGGAGAAATATTTACCCCTAATTTAGTTTGTTAGTAAAAATAGCTTTGTGCAAATAGGATTATGAGAAAACCAAATTAACCTATAAGATGTGAGTTTTCTACTAAGTTTTAATAGAAGTAGTGAAATATTTACATCAATTATCCCTAACATTAATTATTGTAATTACCTGATAAAAGACACATTGAAGATTTTTTAATTACAAATTCATTGTTCAAGGTGTAGTAAAACACAACAAATGTTTTCAAAGATTATATACAATTAAAACAACAATTTGGGCCTGGTTCAGAGACAAGTAAGAAACAGATTTTCAACCTTACGGGGGTTTTCTGCGCTCCTTTTGCCATCTTGAGTCCTTCAACACAGGGCTTCGCTAGTATCACTGCTGGGTGATGATAGGACTAACCACAGTGATCCTAGTGGTGAGAGACTCAAGCTGCCAAAAGAAGCACAATCATTTTAACCTGGAGGTTGAGTGTGTAGGTATATTATTTGTCTGTGGCCTGGTTGTATTTCATTTCTGTGTTGACCTTATCCACTTTTCAAAGTTTAATTTAAAGTTGTAACAAGGAAAATGGACAATCAAAATGACCTATTACTAAATACATGCAAAAGGTAAGGTTATCTTCATGGGAAAAGTGGTGTTATTTTTCTCAAAAAGCGATATTATATGATGAAAGTGATATTATTTATGGAAATATGGGTCAAATTAGTATTCATTAAAAAAAAATTAATTTAACTGTCTAAATTTTTCGTTCAAATTGTGTATTTAACCATTTATTTAAATATTCAGAGAAAAATCAAATATAAATATGCACAAAACATTTCAAACTGAGTAATGTCAAACTCGATATCTCAATATCATTATCTTCCATTTTTACATATAGCAATACCTATTGGAATAATCGATTATCAATTTATATTTAGACCAAACAATAATAAAATTGAAACATGCCATAAAATACTAAATAACTATCAAATAAGGAAAAGGGAATAAAAATAAAGAAAATTTAATTATGCCAAACATGACCGCCTATAGTCCTTGCTTACACCTAGCATGACAGTTTTTAAAAACTGAAAACAAAGAATCAATCTATCCAAATTTAAGTAATGAAATGTGTAAAATATAGTGATTATTTAAGCTCAACCTAAAAAAAAACACCTAAATCCATGAAAATACTTTTATACCCTGTGATCCCTTTTACACCTTTAAAATCAGCCAAAAACTAATACGATCCATACAAACTGAAGCCCTGGCGTAGCGCAATCGCTGTTTTACAACATTGAAAATTATATTTGATATCGTGGTATTTGCCCAAATTACAAATAAATTGTGTTTATTTAGAAAAAAAACTTAAATTTGTGTTATTTGTGTCAAAACAGTATAATTCGTGTAAAAATTCGCTTTAGCGCAGATGCGAATTTTGCATTTCCCTACCTATTACGTAAATGTAAAATAGTACCTAATAACATTTTTTACACAATGTGCAAAATGGCAAAATAAAAACTTTGAGCACCAAAAATTAGCAGAGTATCTTAAAATACATAAAACATTGATAACAATTTCTGTGATTTACATATAACGTTAAATAGAAGGAGAATTTTCCATTTACCTATATAAACACAAAATAGGCTAAGAAATAAGTACAAAATCATGTCACACAATTGTTCCTTAAGTGCAATAAATAACACTAATGATATGTGTGTCAATACTAAGTCTATTTGTGTGAATTACAAATTTCTTTTCACAACCATAACAGTTTTATTTTCCATTTAATTCATCTTTCAGTAGAATACGCCTAATCATGCATAGTTGATGCCATAGCAAGATTTGTCTTACTTTAATCTAGGAGAACCTAACAGAAAATGTTATTAGAGAAAACAAACAAAAACTGTTAAAGCTGAAGTGATTTATTAAACTTACTAGTAGATCTAATTTTCATTGCTTTGCGTTTAAAATTTTAATAAGTCATTTAAAATTATTGTAATGACTTGAAATGTGGTGCTGGAGAAGACTTGAGAATCAGGTGAACAATCAGGGTGATAAATGATGTACCTAAGTACAGTGGATAACGAGAGAACCATTTTGGATGTGATTCTTCGGTACAAAGCAAAGTGGATGCGACATATCCTCAGGAGGAACTGTCTGCTCTGCAATGTCATAGAAGGTAAGGTTGAGGGGAAGAGGAGCTTAGGAAGGAAGATCCAAATATTGGATGACTTGAAGGGAAGAAGACAATTTTGGAAGCTGAAAAAAGAGGCAGAGGACAAGGCATATTGGCGGTCTAAGTTCATTGACAAACGTAATGGACCTGTAGTAAGACAGAATATATAATAATTATTTACATAAGAGAAAAATTAATTTTATATTCAAGAACAATTCTTAAACAAGATTCACAGTTAATATATATAGTTATGTTAGTATATATTTAAAAATCAAATACCTAAGGATTTTATTTTTCTGTTAAATGTTCCATAGATACCATCTCATTACGTTCTAGTATTTATAATTCAAAGTTTGACTATAAAAACATATAAAATGGAATAGTTTTGAAAGACCTCACTATACAAATCTTGTTAAAAATCAAATATTTAATTAATTACCATGACAGTTAATTTGTTTTTATGTATAAAGTATTGTACAACCCACATTTTTTACATAATAAATTTAAATCTCTAGGCCAACTTTTTTTAAAATCCAGATTCAGGATTTACTACATTGGTTGCGGAAAATTTCGACCAACCTTATATTGTGTTGCCCGCTAGGTAACATCTTAAGGTATGATGGTGGCAGTTTCATAATCCTTTGCACAATGGCACGGCCTTCCAACTTGGCTGTAGTGCAGTGTTATTCAGTTATTTTAATATTTTAACTCATTTTGCCCGAATTATTTTATAAAAATGAAGTGTTAACACTACTGATAAGAAACATAGATCTTTATACAATTGAGACAAAGATGAGAATCAATAGGAGTGCTAAAAGTTGTCAATCTTTAGCCTGAATAGCCGTAAAGTAGGGATGTAGGGAATGTGAGAAAAGGTAACTGTTTTTGCAGTTTTTATTTAGAAATTTGAAACAATTTTTTGGGCAAAATAAATAAAATATTGTTCCATTAGAAACAGAGTTTAATTTTCTTCACAAGGTGATAACAGTTCTTTAATATCTGTCAAGGGTGTCCTGGAATTTAATGACAACTTTTTCTCTTCATTTAAAAACTTTTTCATCTAATGCCGCTATGCTCATGACATATCTTCAACAGCTGACAGCTTTGAAAAGTTACCAAACCAAATTATGTGTCCTTACGCCAAACCATATGGTCTGTAAAAACATGTGTTTAGCATCTGTCACTTCTGACAGTCAAAATTTAGGTATATATCTAAATGTTGACCGTCAAGTCGTGAGTTTCAGTCAGCACCAAATAAGCCATGAAACTACTGAATTTGTTTTAGTTTTTTTTTTTTGCAAAAACAAAAGTTTCACTATAAAAGTTGCATCTCCTTCATTCTCACCTTAAGAGCGTTCATCATAGTATGCCCAGCTCAGTTCCCAGATTGAATCTGCGTGTGTGTGTGTGTGTGNAGATTGAATCTGCGTGTGTGTGTGTGTGTGAGGTATGGGAGTAAAATGGAAAAGACCTAAAAATATGCCAGAAATGTGTGCAGAGCATTCATATTTAAATGATTACTCGAAATTTTCAGCAGTGACAATGGGGAACAAAGCGACAAAGTTTCTTGTCAACAACTACAGTATGTCCCTATTATGACAGAATGAAGATTTGCGCACAATACTTAGCTGTAAAACGATTCTAAAATGGTCATAAACATATCATTTAATATTTCACCAATAATCAGTATTATAAAATTCAATTCACTCTTTATCTCCAATAATGTTTTATCAGACATGATCCACGTGCAATAGAACTTGTGTAAAATTACAATTTCTAGCCGAAAGTATCACAGAGTTAATTTGTATGTGATGCGCACTTTTAAGAGAACACTCAATGAACTTAAAACCAGTCAACTAAAGAGCATGTATAAATTCTAGAAGTACATTAGGTTTTTATATGCACTTTCAGAAATGCATTATTTATAAAAATAGGGGAATACCTTTATTAAAACTATGGATTAAATTTAAAACATATTTGAAATTCTTATTTTATCACCACATCTTACTACTTGTTCAGGTTATATGTACATATTTTAACTGAGGAAACTACTAAGGAAACCTCAAGAACTTATCCAAGGTTGGGCCATATCTACCCAAAGGATCATTGGGGAACATCAACAGGTTACCTACCCAGGTATACATCAGCAACCTGAAAACAGATTAAACAAAAACTTCATTTTTACTATGGCCATATTAGTGGCAGGAGAACCTTGGTTCAACCACAGGGGATGTCTATCAGTGGCAGGAGAACCATGGTTCAACGACAGGGGATGTCTATTAATGGCAGGAGAACCTTGGTTCAACCACAGGGGATGTTGCAGTGTAGAGGCTGTGATTTAGCAAATCATGCACATGAATAGAACTTTTGATAATTTAGTAGAATAGTCTCTGGAAAAAAAAAAATGTCAACAAAATATATTTGTTGATTAAATCAGGAAAGTGTGTAAGCTATTTTGAACTACAAGTTTAATTCACTAAAATGTAAATTGTGAAGTTAAAAAAAAAGCATCGTTGAGCATGTGGATTAAAAGTTTGGCTTGCCAGTGATGGGAAAACCAAGGTTCGAATCTCTACTAGGTGTACTTAAGCTGAGTTTTCCCCCCCCCCTAAAGTGTTTTACTTCCTCTATTAAAAATATGAGTAAATTTCTTCTCAACTTTAACTTCCTCTTCCCTAACCAATTAGTGTCATTAAACTGTCTAGAAAATAACTCTTTGTGTATATACCTTTCTTTGATAGCTTTGGATAGTGCTGAGTTTGATGTGAGAAGGTCTCGATAGTTATCGTTGGACACAATGACCCCTTCAAGAACAGCCGCACACTGTACTATAAACCTGTAAACAGCCAAATGAAACAAAATAAATATTGACGATTTTACAGATTCAAACGTTCTGTTGACATCATTCCAATACAAGTCAATAAAAATACAGATGTCAAAATTAATTTTGAATTAAGATGGCATTTTTAAAACTGCACAAGTAATTTTTCTTTAGAATTTCATGTATGAAATAAAGTGCAAAATATAGAAAAAATACAAGCAAAATATAATAAGTTATTGAATAAATCCGGACATAGAGTATAACATGGACGGGTTAAAAAACCACAAATAAAAGTGAAAACACTAATATATATCATATTCTGAAAATTGAAAAATGACACCTGGACACGGGAATCGAACCCGGGACCTTCGGCTTAGTACGCCAATGTTCTTACCACTGAGCTATCCAGGATTCGTCCCGTGCCCATGGCCATTCTTCACTCATATTTTAAGGCAGAGTCTAAGATGGACGTGGAAGTCGTCAGCTTATAAACATGTGCGTTGTCTGATGGCTGTGATCTTAGATAATCACATGTTTATAAGCTGACGACTTCCGCACGTCCATCTTTATAAAAGAATCCAAGAAGCTTTCTTAATGTAATCAATGTTATAAAGGCGTGTTTAAACTAAATTGTGCTATTAGCATAAGTTGATTGGTTCACAATTAGACTAGTCATTACTGCAGTTTAAATAAAATACATTACTTTGGTTACAAAATACCTGATCAGTTCACACACGAATATAAATTTACTAGTAATAGATAAGATGTATATGATACAGTATATTACTGTATTATTTTCAGTAATTACTGTCGCACTCACATTTTGTCAAAAGATTATTCAATTAATTTCTTTAATAAGTTTACAAGAATTCCCATTTCTTCAGTTTAGTTAAAATTATAGCCTATCCCCTACCCTATATTTTTAAATAATGAAAATCACATATGAAAAAGCTTTTTTTTTAGTTTTTCTATGTTCAAAATTTAGCACAAAAAGGTGTAGAAAATAAATATAGCTAAAGCATGCCTGAGAGAAAATAACAACCCAAATATTTGACATGAATAATACTATGTTGACATGTGTTTGTACCAGTCATCATAAGGCACCACCAGACGCTGATCGACTCGACGACTAGGTGTGAAGACGAGATGGCCTTCCTTCTCCATTTGGGTCAGTATCTGTTTGTTCTTGGTACTAAGCCCACACTTGCGGTGCTGAGGTAGAAATGCCATCACTTTGTGGCCACGCTTTACAAAGTATCTGACGCAGATCTGCAATCCACGGTACGAGAAGTCACTCCCATTACCGTGCCTACAACAAACATACAATTTTGCAAGAAAATAGATATGTTCTCTGAACCTGATGATTATTCAGAGGAATCAAATGACTGCAGTCCCTTAACATGCATGGGTCAATTGGCGCACTCACAAAGCATAAAATAATATATAGACCTGCATATATATTATTGTATGCTTTGTATTTAAAATCATTAGTGTGCATTCACTTACTCCGTCTCTGGCATGTTAGGAACAAATAAGTCGATTGGCGCACTCACAAAAGTATGCCCCCTATCCCCATCTTGATTAAAGTAGATCTACATTTTTAAAAAATCTCTGGTGTTTATGAGGGTCAGAAAAATAGTCCAAGCAATATTTATTAATATATATATAAAAAGAGCCTAGAATCAAGTATTTAATGTAGGAATGGAGCTCTAGAATCTTTAAGGATATTCGAGATTCAAATCTTTTTAAAAAAATATTATTTTTTTTTCCAATTTATTTTACGGAAATTTGTTTTAGGGCTTTAATAATGCTTAATGGTGGTTCAGAACTGATCATAATTATAGGATGAACCTAACAACCAGGCCTCAGAACAGTAATTTAACATTTAACTGAATGTATTAATGTTATACTGTAATGAATGTATTATAAGAAAGAATGTTAACATTTTTTTTACTATTTGTATTTTATATTCTTCTATTATATGCTTATATTTTCTCTTGTGTAAATAATTTTATTCCAACATTTGAATACAAGATTCAAAGGTAGATTGGAGATTTGGATTCAACTCGGTTCTAATTTAAAATGATAAAAATATATAGCAGAGTTTGAATACTGTAGTTCTAAGTGTTTTTTGTTATTCAATATTATGTACACACTAAACTTTAAATTAATATGTGTGTGAATATGACTGCAGGTATTATAGAACTATAAAAATATGTCAGATCTGTACCACGGGCCTGTGAGTGTGTGAAACCTCCTTATAGACCAGTCTACTAGTGTTTGTAAATTTAAATAAATGACTCACCCCATTGCCACATTGCTACCATCAATAACAATTGGTCTGAGCCCACATTTCTTGACACCTTGAGAGCTGGGTAGATAGATGTTCCCTCCAAACATATTGACAGGCGAGCTGGACCGGGCGGGAATTGTGTTCGTCTCTATGTTCGTCCCACTATTATCATCGTTGAATTTAGCACAAGGGACGGCTGGTGCCTGGTGGCTAGTGTTGCCATTGGACGAGCTCCCCGTGTAACTCGACGACGGAAACTGATGCGAGATACTCCCACTACAGGTAGTGTTGTTAGAAACATTAGCATTTAGAGTCCTTGAGATTTGATTATATGAACTTGTTAGTTGGTTGTTTAATTGCCTGACATGTTCCCCAAGTTTCTGAGAATTATCTAACCGTTGGTTGTTGTTTTGCCACACATGCCCATACTGACCACTATTGTTGGAAGGAAAAGTTTTGTATTGAGCAGCATTATTGGGATTGGGATTGGTATTAACATAACCCCTGCAAGTAGAGTATTTTTGCGCCCGCCAAGGTGAGTGATAAGTATTGACGTTGTAATTATTGTTCTGCCAAGCTGTGTTTCCATTTTTGAAATATTGGTATCCGGGCTGTTTGGTTGAGGATTGGTTTGCAACCTGAGTATTGTTGTAGGGGATTGAAGGGCACTTTATCTTCTTATTGGCGGGGCTCCTCCCCAACTTATCTTTACAAGGAGAGTCCCATCTATTAAATTTACGCTTCTCGTTAAAAGCCGTGTTCCATGATTTACCTTTGCAATGAGACATGGTATTCCATCTAGGTTTATAATTTGTTGTATTGCTGACAGGTTGTTTATCAGTTGATGATTCTGTTGGCTTGTAAGGCTTAAACTTGAAATCTGGTGGAATCATAGGAAGAATGTTATTAGATTTTGATTTGCTAACAGCACTTGTGTGACCAGCTTGAATGGCGTTTGCGGGCTTAATGATAGAATCATCAACAGTTGGGGTGTTTTTATGTAAAGTGTCTGATTTATTACCTTTACTTTCACATGAAGTTGGTTTGTTTCTTGTGCATTCAGTTCCAAAAATATCTTTGTTATTCACATTAGTATCTTTACATGCCGTTATATTTTCCCATCTGGAGCTACTATTTTTTATTTTGTCAACAAGGATTTCACCCGATAGTGGTTTTGCAGGTTGAGAATTGAAGACAACAGAAGATGGTGCATTTGAAAAAGTAGTTAAATCTGTGTCAAAATCTTTACTTTGTTTATTCATTACCAAAGATTTAGAAGTTTCAAGACTATTATCTAAACATATAATTGGAATTATTTGATTTGAGACTTTCGAATTAGAGTTTGAGACGGGGAGTTTATCTGAAGTGTTACTATTTGTTGTAAATTTTTTATTGTACTTTATCTGGTCTGTGTCCTTGTTTGATCGAGTTTTATTGTGAGTTTGGATTTGCTTGTGTGAAATCAATTCCTCCAAATTATCACTTGAGCTTGACGAATCGATATAAACCACAGGAATTGTCTTGACTATTCCACCAGAGTTTGTCTTAGTAACCAGGTTTTTAACCGTTGTCGAACATTTTACCGTCTCAACGTCGATTGAATTATATTCAGAAGCTAATGATTTAGTAGATTTCTTAGATTTTTTGGATTTTTTATCACTCAGTTGTGATGATTTAAAAGATGATTTGGTGGTACTCTTTTGAGAAGACTTGTGGATCTTACTAGTTTTTGCTAATGTCTTAGATAATGTGTTCTTTTGTGATTTTGTTCTATCAACATCTGTATCATCACTATCACTAGAGTAAGAGAGTCTATGTAAAGGGGAGGAAATAATTTTTCTAGCTCTATTAGAAGTATTTGGTTTTACTGCCTCTGCTCTGGAGTTTTTGTAATTTTTTGAGTGAACTTTGGTGGTCCTACAAAGTTTCCTAGGCCCAGATATGTTAAGATCATCAAAGGAATCGCTTAAAGAAGCAACCGATTTGTCAAGTAAACGTGAGACACCGGCCGATTTTGGTTTATTCTGGTTCAAACCAACGGATGTGTGTTTACTAACAGTTTTAGCACACACAACTTTCCTCGGCTTACTCAATGTAGTTTTGAGTGATTCTGATGGTTTCACATTTTTACATGATGAGCTGCCCCTAACTGATTTTATATTTTCTTTGCGAGACGCGACATTTGAAGAAGGTTTATTGGATGTGCTAGGTTGTTCCGAAACTTCACTCCCACTCGAATTGTCAGAGGATGATGATCCACTAGTACTAGAAGTAAACAGTTTCTTTTTTTTAATTCTATAGTCTTTACTGTTTTTTGATGATTTCTGTAAATAAGTTGGTATTCTTGCCTTATGGGAGACATTTTCTGGACTTAGCACAGATCCACTTCGTAATTTCATTTCTTTAAAATGGCACTTCGAACTTCAAACTGCATTAATTTTCTGGAAAAAAAATAATTATACATATATATATAACTTAGGCTATTTAATTAATTTTTAACAGTTTTGGTTAAGTACAAATCAAAATATAACTTAAACTAATTTTATTTATTTCAAAAATAGCACTTTTAAGAATTATTTTTATACAACTGCTCACTTTGAAGAAATCTAGGCCTAAAAGCCTACTTATATATCAGGATCCTAAGCGAGGCTCGACTAAATCTTGTGATCGTTTTATAAATGAAAATTTGCAATTAATGTTGTGTGTAAGCCTACAGATGATATGAAATATTTTATTTTCAATAAGAAAAAGTGTGAAAAATGTATAACTTTTTATGAACTAAACCTGTTTCACCTATAAAACCCACCCAAAAGCCGAGTCTACATACTCTATATCTATAAGGTCTGTTGTCTCTAAAGCGGCCCATCCACGTACAAGTTTGGCTCAGTTTTCAATTACCTAAACTTGTACATGAGTGCAGGGGTGCAGAATATGTCCGAACGCGCGAACGAGGTTTGGGAAAAATTAAAGCAGCTCTGGGGAAATTTGGGGTAGGGAAAAGTCCAACAATTTTGTTGGCGCTTTTAGTACATTCTGATTCTGATATGGTAGTTTCATTTGTATGAAAAACAAAGGCCAATAACACTCAACGCCGATATTACCAGTATGTGCCATAGTGAGGCAATGTCGGTGTGAGCACAAAGAGTTGCGATCTCTAGGGGCTAAGATAATGTGTCAGAGTTATAAATAAGTTATTATTATTAGTACCGCGTCTTACTACCCGTTCGGGTTATATGCACTTACACTAATGTGTAAGGGTGATTGTGTAGATGAAATGGAGGACCTACAGTTTAACGTGGAATCCGAACCACGGTGGAGGCCTGGCATTCCACACATTCATAAGTTGTGGAACTTTAATACACGTATTGTCAGAGGTTAAGGAAGGGTTTGGTAATCAAATAAATCTGTGCCGGGACCGAGGATTGAACCCCGGACCCCAGCACAGAAGTCCGACACCTTACTCCTAGACCACCAGGACACCTTATAAATAAGAAGTCAGAGGTTGAGATAGGGGGCAAAGGAAAAATCTAATAATAATTCAACCTAGCTAAAGGCGTGATTGAGTGATGAGTCATCAGTCACCTACCCTACAGCGGCTGTTTGGTAGCTATGGAGAGCATGTGGAGGGTGGGAAAGTGTGAGCGATGTTTTGTTTTAGTTCAAATTCAGTCACCCATTATATCACGGCCTAATTTCATGGCGATGTACACAAAGTTTATTTAAACTCGTGACATGTGTGTTGTAATAATTGTGTAGCCATGAAATTGTGGCTTTTAGTGGAGCTATTAACGTTTGTACATTGTACAATAGATAAATGTTTATAAAAAAAATAGATGGTTTAGTGAAACAAATGTTTATTATGTCGACTTTTAAGAACAAACAAGACGTCAACTGTGCTTATTGTGGTGTGTCAGACGCAATAAACTCAAATATCACGTATCTAAAAAACTCCCCAAGAAAAACCTAGAAGGATTATTATTATTATTATTATTATTAATATTAGCACCGCGTCTTACTACCAGTTCGGGTTATACGAACTTACGCTAATGTGTAATGGTGGGGTCATTGTGAGATGAAATGGAGGACCTACAGTTTAACGTGATAATCCGAACCACGGTGGAGGCCTGGCATTCCCCACATTCACAAGATGTCTTATCAGAGGTGAAGGAAGGGTTTGGTAATCAGGTAAATTTGTGCCAGGACCGAGGTTTGAACCCCGGGCCCCCAGCACAGAAGTCTGACACCTTACCCCTAGACCACCAGGTCACCAAGTAAGGATTAAGAAAGTATTGCAAGTTTTGTAAAACGTAAATTGTGTGATCAGGGAAAGCTCATGGTCATAAATAGCAATAGTATTTCCCCTGGTGTGGTTGATAGTGATAGACCTTTCAATAGTGGCGAAGTGGGGGACCTGGCGGTCTAGGGGTAAGGTGTCAGACTTCTGTGCTGGCGGCCGGGGTTCAATCCTCGGTCCCGGCACAGATTTATCTGATTACCAAACCCTTCCTTCACCTCTGACAAGACATCTTGTGAATGTGGGGAATGCCAGGCCTCCACCGTGGTTCGGATTCCACGTTAAGCTGTAGGTCCTCCATTTCATCTCACAATTACCCCACCATTACACATTAGCGTAAGTGTGTATAACCCGAACGGGTAGTAAGACGCGGTGCTAATAATAATAATAATAATAGTGGTGAATCTACGAAAAAACGAAAATTCTATGAAAATCAAAAATTAAACCAAGGCCTCCCAGAATTACACTCCATTTCCTCTTACTCTCAAGATGTAAAATTAAATGTTGGTCCCGGTAAGCCAATGGTATCAATGAACAATTAATAATATGTAATGCACACCATGAAATCGGAAGGTTGCCATTTCTAGGAGACAACCAAATTTTTTATAAGGTAGGTACTATAAAAATAAATATGATTAAAAATAAATTTAAATTTGAACTCTCCAATCTATTTAGAAGGTAATAATCCTTAGTTACTTTCAACCTCTATCAAATATTAAATGTTTTACTTTGAGTGTTGTGGTTTTCAGGGAATTTTTTTTATAAAAATATTATGTTCTGAGGAAATATTGGAGCTCTGAACATATTCTGCACTCCTGTGGGAGTGGGGTGTCACGAGCCGAGCTTGGCATCAGACGAGCCGAGTCCGGCTCAGCTTGCAAGGGCCGTTGGTAGCCTGGCATTCCACACATTCACAAGTTGTGATTAATACACATCTTGTCAGAGATGAAGGAAGGGTTTGGCAATCAGATAAATCTGTGCTGGGACCGAGGATTGAGCCCCAGACTCCCAACACAGAAGTCCGACACCTTAACCCTAGACCACCAGGTCAACCCAGGCTTGGTTGTTTATTGTTGTTTATTTTGACAAATACTTTTAATAATTATAATTTAATAATTATTTGTTCTTCCATATCCTTGTGGGTGGAATTATAACTGGTGTTAAATTATATATTATTTGATATTAAAAAAAATTATATGTTGCTGTTTTAGTGCCCCATACATTGTTTCTATTGGTTGACATGAGATCACATAGTAGTGCCAGGGTCATGATGATCAACATAACTTTCACATACTGGTCCTAATGTTTTTAAAATGGAAGCCATCCCTAGCCTATATAGTTAACTTAGTCGTCCAGGGGAGACGTCCCGTTAATTGAAGGCACCATGTGTACTAGCCAATCATGTAGCAAATGACATCAACACGGCTATTTAGTAAGAATACTTCATAATTCATATGGCGTTAGACAACCTGAATCCTAATTATACAGACCTATTTATTTACGTTTGATGAACGTCAAGTTAGTGTATCACCCGAAAGGGTAGTAAGACGCAATGCTAAAATATAGTCAAGTTGATCGTGATCCCGGTATTAAAGAGAAGGCGTGTTTGCACAAAATTTTATTTCATACCGAATAACTAGGAATAAAAGGATACGAAATATGTACGAGGTTTCAGAGCATTCAGATTCCAACCTTTCAGGTTTTGTAGCCACAAGCTCAATATAAAAACCCTAACCTGAATTACTTTAGCAATGATAAAACATGTTTATAAAATAAAAGCTTGAGTTTGCAAAATTGTGATTTTCGATTGAAGTGAAAAAAAAATCTGTTATGATCTTTAACAAACATTTTTCATTCCCCTATTTCCAAAACCTAATATGAATTAAAATATCAAATTTACTATCTCATTTTATTGAACTTACAAACAATAGGAGATAAAATATAATCTAATATGTCATTTTAAAGATTTATTAAAAATAACAATTTGTACAGTTAACTTACATTCATTCAAATTTAATCAAAGATAAAACAAAAACATAGAAAAATGAAACGACAAATCACATATCACAGTACCTTTATACTCTCTACTCTCTAAACACTGAACACAATTTATCTATACAGTCTAATGGGCTCTATATACTAAGTGGATAGATATTATGTGGCTGAAACTTTCGAGCGGTCTTCATCATACTATTGTGTAAGCGATAAAGAAACTATAAGGTATCTCTTTCTCTCTTACACAGATAAAAGGCAATTTCGCCTTTTGGATCACTAATTAATTTGATTTAATATATGAGATACAACAATAAGTGATTAATTAGTTAAATGAAACAAATGTTAGTAAACGCTTTGAAGAGCAAAACAAAGTTCAAAACTGGTGGGTATTATCTTTAAGCTTGAGGGTTGAAGGGGGTGAGGGGGAAATACTTGAAGAAAAAAAAAACTTTTAAGCTCTTCCCTAATGAACCTATACCAATATTTTGTTATATCAAGGGGTGAAGGGGGTAGCTTATTTTCTCCTATCAATGCTCTATCACTACGCCATTAGTATATTGCTAAGACATGCATAAACTTTAATTATCTTTTGCCGTAAGTAAAATAATATGACAAGATAATGTTTTTACCTTTTCCATTAGAGCTTCTAAAAATGTTGCGGTCGTAATCTTATCTTGTGAGGTTATATAATAAACACCTCTATAAAAGTAACGTTCGCTTAACAGTCAATAATATATGGCACAATAAATTTAAGAAATCCTTCATGCTAGAGCTAAAACCACAGCACAGTCTACTATAGCTAGCAAGATAGATTAATGCTTGCAATACAGTTCCTACGTTGTAGAAACCACAGCACAGTTTTCTATAGCTAGCAAGATAGATTGATGCTTGCAATACAGTTTCTACGTTGTAGAAACCACAGATTATTGGCCAGTGTTTAAGGGTTGAACAAAAGTAGAGGGGAGGATTAAAGCCCCATAAACATTGTGCATGGTCATTAATACCTTTTATTAACACACAATCTTGTGGGAAAATGAACAAATCACTTAATATTTTTTTTAGTTAAAATTTGTTCCAACTGACTATGGGTAGCAGCACGCGGCTATAACACCAAGTTAATACACCACTGTTTCTAACAGAGACACGAGTCGTAATAAATGGCAAAGAAAATTAGTTCACTTTCAAATATATCTTAGCAATGTATGAATTTCTTAAAGATAATTTGTAGTTTTTTTAGACGACATCAGTGGTGTGGCGCCCCCTAAATCCCGGAGCCCCAGGCAGTCACCCGACCCACTTGCCCCTTGGGGTGGCCCTGATAGTAACGTATGCAGTGGAAACTTGGACTTTGGGTAAAAGAGAAACAAGGAAAGTGGAGGCCATAGGAATAAAGATTTTGAGGATAATAATAGCTGTGACCAGATGAAATAGGATTAGGAATAAAGATGTAAGGTAAAGAGATGGGATACAGGGTGTACATGATATAGTAGAAGAAGCTAGGAGTAGATGGTAGGGATAGATAATTAGGGTGTAATGGGAGAGGATTCCAATAATTTTAACGGATATGAAGTATGAAGAGAAGATACCGCAAGGAAGAGATGGGTAGAACAAATAGCAGAAAGTGTGCAAGTGAGAGGAGGAGAGTGGAAGATAGTGCAAGAGAAAGAAAGGTTGAAGGACATAGGGAGATGGAGGCATTTTGCTAAACATGTTACACCTTCTCTGCGTCCTCTTACTACCCGACCAGTGAAAATAATAAAAGGGTGAGGGTGAAGCTAGGGAACAAGTTACAGGGAAATTATTAGAAATATTTAAAATCAACAATATGAGGTGTTTATTCACATTAACAACAAGAGCGCAGATAACAGTACATGGTCTCATTATACCTTAATGAGTTATGTTGGAAATTAAACTTAACGACAATAACTTTATATCCTTAAAGATGCGCAGGTATAGTTACAATAGAGAAACTTGAAATCCAATCATTATTCTGACGGTTCAGTCTATATGAGACAACAACAATACATATGCGATTAAATAAGGTATAAGGTTATAAGGGCCTAATGGGCACCTTTAAATGGTTACAAAAGGTTCGTTATTCACAGAAAACGAAGATATAAATTACATTACTTTACATAACGCGAGAGTTTGGCTACAGACATTAGTCAAACTCTTGCGGGACTATCTGAACCTGACTCGAAATACGGAACCTAAACAATAATTCCATCGATATACAGTATACTTCAAAAGTCCTAATAGGACATACAATTAGAAAAAGATATTTAAATGAGAAATAGTTCATTAAAGTAATCGATAACACAAAACCAAAAATAGTAGATACATTAATTTACGATAATTCAGAATACAAACTAAATAAGAAACGTTACTTCGAAGATTAGGAAACATTAATACAATTATTCACATTTTCAAACATATTAATATTAACTTGTACAAACTTTGAATCAATTAATAAGAGTGTATACCTACGAGAATGAAAGTTACAAAAAAAAGACTCTAGCGCCCAGGTGACGACATACCAAATGTAGGGTATTAATTTAAATATAACTACCAAAATAAGATAGTTAGTTTTAGAAACAGAAGATTTAAAGTTTTATATACAAAAATTATTGGGGTTGATAATAAATTAGAGTCCAAAACACGAATCGCCATTGTTACGATTTTGATACAAATTACACGTTTATCCTGCCATTGTCCAGGTCGATGATAATGGTCCGTCGCCCATCGTAGATGATAAGATAGTCAATTTTGGCACACATGCGTAGCTATTATATAGGGGTTTTCGTTGCACGAAAGAGGAGGTGGTAGACAGAAATACACGCTAGGTGACGTCAACGATGTCTTCAAAAGTCACGTAGACCTTTGTTTATTTTGCTCCATTGGAATATTAGCCAGTTACTCCAATCTTCCGATGTTTTATAGGTGATTCTTCTTCCAACCACCAGAGGTCAGGTACGTAGTTATTCCTTGTTGTCTTCAAAGTTACACAGCTCATAATTCGCTAGTTGAAAACGGAGCGCCGGGACGTCTTTTTGACACATCGAATCTCACTTGCCACACTCGTTGTATTAGTTCGTCTGGTGTAGACCAATCTTGCAGGTTACTAGTGTAAGCAGAATCATTTGGTAAGTACACGAACAAAATATTAACATATAAATGGATTTGGTAGTAAAATATATTGTCCAGCATTGTTTTATCATGTCTTATTAACTTACATGAAATACAACAGAGAATATCACTATTGTAGGGATCCTAATTGAGTTGTATTTATTGGAGCGGGTAGTATGATTTACTGCGATACGTGCGTTTACGTCATCATTGAGTGGGGTCCTATTGTAACATTTTACAACGTAATGTTACAAACAGAGCCGGCCACAGGCTGGAAACAGTTCATGATGATAATGTATTTTTTCCTTTTAATTAACAACATAATTATATTATAGTAAAAATAGTACACGTGTAATCATTTTGCAACATACAAGTATATAGTATTTACAACTAAATTCAATAAAACGTATTAATTCATCTTTTATATTAAAACTAAAATGTGATATTTACATGAAAACTTTCAAATATTATAAAATCTACTCGCATACCTCATACAAAAGTTATATTAGTGAGTATTGAGTACAACAGAATAAATTTGCCAAGGCGACGCAAACACTAAATAACAAAAAGAAGTAAAATAATATATTATTACCCTTGAGCATGTAACATTTTCTCAACGAGTGCCTCTCTCTCCAAGATAGGGACTACACATTAGCGTTTCAATGGATTCCTAGTCATGTGGCTATAATAGGAAATGAAAGTATGTATATATCGGTATCTAGTATAAAGTTACTTTCTGTTGAGCAGGAGATTTCGCAACCGTCTAGCGATTTAATAACGTGCTTAGAACTTAGAATTCAGGGAATGTGGAGGCCAGCATAAGGTAAAATAGTACCACGATGTTTGTGAAGGGAAATTAGCGACACCATGGTTTCGGCAGTTAAGGGCTCCTGTAAATTAATTTTACTTTAACCCACATTCGGTTTGGGGACGCTTACATGAAAGATCGACATTATTTGATGCGCAAGGTTTCGTCTTCACTCTGTGTAGTTTGCCACGTTCTTGAAAACTTCGGACCATTCAATTATGATTATACCTGTACAACAAGTGGCAATTGTCATTACGTTCTTAAATATATTCCAAGTTTTTCTTTAGTTATTGTGCTAATCAGCCGTTTAATTTCCTGTTAAAAAATAAAGGTTCAGTATAGGTTCTTAAAATGTCTACTTGGTTATCCTGTACACAAGAACCTAGAGTAGTTAGGGCTAAATAGTTTAGAACTGAACGAATGGTTGAATCGGAAGTGACTCAGCTAATGCAGCGATCAAATAATAAGAATGTTCCTGGCTGCCTGAAGAAAATATCTTCGGAGCCAAAGATGAAAGAGAAAATAAACAGACAGATAAACTAAGTTGTTATTTATTTATTCAGAAGTTGTTTACAAATATAGCAAAGATCGGCTTGTATGCATATAAACATCCTAATGTAGGTGTGGTTCATTCACTAACTAATTACATACATTTAGGAAAGTGATGTCTATTACAGGGTATAAATTATTTGTCCTCATCCGGCCACATTATTTTAGATGCATTTAGCCCAATGATAGTAAAACTGCAATTAAACATAAGAGTATACAACAAAAAACCTCTACAAAAAAAAAGAAAAAAAGTACAGTATACTAACACATTCTGCTCCAATTATAATAACAGTTTCTACGAAATTACAGATAACGATTCACCCACATATCACCTGGTCAACATTATTTTCCAGAATGTATCTTTTAACTTCCTTTTTAAAAAGATTAAGTTTTTTCATCTTTATTTCTTGTGGTATTATATTGAAAAATTTTAGTCCCTTAATCTTTATTGAGTAGAGTCCAAAAGTAGTGGTGTTTACTCTGTTCTGGAAATAATTATTCAGACTTCTTGTAGAGTAATTCCCCTTTTTGTGTTCCCCAATTTCTAGCTTACTAACAGTTAGGCTGTTTTCGAGTTTATATACCATTACAACCGTATAAAAAAAAGCTTCAGTTAATTTCAAAATACCCAAGCTTTTAAGCTTAATGTCACCATTCTCATCACTGGGCAACAGAAAAATATTTTTAATGCTATGTTTTGTAGTCTTATTAGTGGTATTAAATTACTTTAAAAAGTATTACCCCAGATTACAAATAAGTAGGACAAATTTGAGTTAACCAGAGCAAAGTAGTTGGGCTTTAACACGTTTGGAGTGAATTTGTAGGAGAGTTTTTTCTAGTATCCCAACTGGACCCCTATTTTGTGTGTGTGTGACATGGTTTATATTTTAGTTCCAGGATAATGAGCTGTCAATGGTCAGACCGAGATATTTTGCTTTCCTTACTTGTTTCAAAACGTTATTCCCTAAGCTGATCTGGTAATTATCTATATTCTTTATATCTTTGTTTCTTGGTCTAGTAAAAATAACGTAGTTAGACTTTTCAAGATTTAGTGACAGTTTATTGACTCTCAACCAATAGTATAACAATTTCAGGTCTGTTTGAATATTCTCTGCTATAGTTTTAAAATTTTGTCCAATGTAAAATAAACTTGTATCTGCATATAGTTGTAAATAGCCTTGAAAATTTACCTGAAAAATGTCGTTAACTTAAATAAGAAAAAGTAAAGGTCCAATTACCGAACCTTGAGGGACCCCACTCGTGACACCACGTGCAGTGCTTTCGTGAGTGTTTATGTAAGTGTATTGATTTCTGGTAGTAATATAGCTCTTAAACCACTCAAGAGCTAATCATCTTATTCCTATTTTAGACAGCTTGTATAATAGAATTTCATGGTTGACAGTGTCAAATGTCTTTTTCAAATCAATAAATAAAGCTCCAGATAGCTTAGTATTGTCATCTAATGTATTTTGTATGTTGTCAATCAATTCAAAAGCCGCCACTAGTATATCAGATTTCCCCCTAAATCCATATTTGGGATGTTTGAAAAGATTTATTTTGTCTAAAAACTTAAGTAATCTAACTTTCATTATTTTTTCTAATATTTTTGATATGGAGGATATAAGTAAGATAGGCCTGTAGTTAGATGGATCATATTTCAAAGTGCCACCCTTATATACGGAAATAATTTTTGATATTTTCAGCTGTTCCATAAATTGACCTGTTATAGATTTATTAAATAGAACAGATATATACTCTAAAAAAAATTGAGCAATATTTTAGTAGTTTATTAGAGCATTTATCAAAAGGCAGACTTTTTGAGTTACTAGGATCTCTTATCATATTTTTTACTTCCATTACATCTGTTAAGAAAATTGCATATGAACCATCTATAGTTATAGTGGTAATGTATAATGTCCACTTATCATCAGGAAATACAGGAATATTCATTGCAAGATTGTGTTCTACATTTATATAAAAAAAATATATCTGCCACTTCAGGAGTTATATTATATTCTTTGTTCATAAATTTCAATTTTGATATTTTATTATTAACTTTACAGTTTTTATTAAGAGACTTATTTATTTCCTACCACAACTGTTTAGGATTATTACTACTGCTTATAAACTTTATTGTAAAATAATTTTTCATCAACCTTCTCTTAAGTGCTGTTTCATTATTCCTAGCTAAAATATAATCACTCTTATAGTTTGCATTTTCTAGGTTAAATGTAACTAGTTTATATGTTTTGTCATGTAGTTTAATAATTTACACCAGCTCACTGTTTGCCCAACCACACCTAGGAGAATAACGAACACTATTTGTAATTATTTGACCTCCCCTTCTTTCAGCAAATAACAAAGCATTTTGCATTATCGTCATGAGTTCCTAAAAAAAAATATTTGTATTTGTGCTGGTGTTAATTTGTCCCAGAGACTCATTAAGCTTAAGTTCTAAGATATTGTAATCAATTACACGTTGATTTTCAGTGTCGTTTTTCCTCTCCACCGTGATATAATTTGATTCCAANTTAACAAAACCCCGTGGCAATAAGACTTAACAAAACCCCGTTTCAATAATGGTCAAACAAAATCCCGTGACAATAAGGCTCCAACCAAATTCCGTGGCAATAAGGTTACCTAAAAAACCCGTGTCAATAAGGAACAAACCAAACCCAGGGTCAATAAGATTCACAAACAAACGCAATTTGCTTTCTACCAGGTACCGTCCTTTCGGGAAAATAACATAACCCGTGGCAGCAAGTATTATACCTGCCCTTTTTCTTCCTGCCACGTCCCGTGGCAGCAAGTATATTACCTGCTACTTTTCTTCCTGCCACGTCCCGTGGCAGCAAGGTCGGCCTTGTATTAATGTTTGTGTCCCCTATGATTATGCATTTTTTCCCTGCCAAATTGTTTAGAATGTTTTCAAAATATGCTAGGAAGTTATTAAGAGGGATATTTGGAGGCCTTTATCTAACACTGATCTATAGGGGTGGGTTTAATGAGTCTATTTCAATTCTTAGCAAATAAAAACTACTCTCATCCATTTCCATGACATTAACATTCAGGTTATTTTCATTATATATACACACCCCCACCCTGTCTATCATTCCTACAGTCAAAGGTTCCTGTATATCCATTAATATTATAAAAGTTAGTTTCATATGATTTAGGCCACGTTTCTGTAGGTATAATTAAATCCGGTTGTAGAGGCAGAGTACTTATTATCACCTCTAGTTCATCCAACTTATTTGTAAGACTTCTGATGTTTAAGTAAAATATATTTAGTTTGGATTTGGGAAAACAATTAACAACTTGAGTCATATTATCTTTCATTATCTCACTTTTTATCATTGTTTGTGATAATTTAAAACAATAAAAGAATAAAAAGGGCCCATACTAATTTGTTTATAGATATACATGTTGCTTATCAAACCTACTAAGCCTACTATTACCCTATTAGTAAATAACAGAGAGAACTTATCCCTGTGTATAAAATAAACATAGAGAAATAGACAGCCACATTTACCAATAAGACAGTTTCTTAGACTAAAACAAAGAAAACAACTGTAAAACACAAACGTACATACCCAGGGCTGGATGAGACAAAACCACAAGTAGAGCACATAAAAATAGTATTAAAAAAAGAAAAATATCTTATAGACCGAAAATAATAAACACTCCATAAAAACATTTGCAATAAATACACTAAGCTCGGTCAATTTAAAAACAACCATTAACGTCTTTTTTTAAACACCATAAAACGTTTGCGTTCTCATTTCTATTTACTTCCCACTTTTTTTTTCATACAGAACAGCTGGTTTCCCTTCCTCTTCTCGTATGTAAATATGACCATTCTTGACACAGACAAATGCAAATTTACCATAATCCCTTTGCTTTCTTGCTTCGGCAAACTCCTTTCTTTTACTAGCTGTTAGATGCTCATTCAGATAGATGTTATGAGCCGGTACATCCACAAAAGAAACTGAATTAGTGTTCCTCAACTTAGCTTTCTCTATCATGAAATCTACCTTTATTGTTCACCTAACAAACTTTACTATTATAGTCGGCGGTTTTCCCGCTTTCCAATGTGGGAGCCGGTGAGCAATATCAATGTCACTTGCTGTTATGTTTACAACTATTTTTTCACCAATCTTTAGCACTATATCTCTCACATTTTCTTTTTCCAGTTTTGGGATTCCATCAATCAGGACATTATTGAGTCTCATATACTGGTCAAGCTCTTCATTACGGTCCGCAAGCACACGCACTCCTTTTTTAACAGCCTCGTTATCAAGTTTGTCCTGACACATACTATTCTCTATTTTGAAAATTGAATTGGCAAAAACTTTATTGTTATGATTTATTTCGTTAAGCTGGCAGCTCATTCTTTCTAGCTCCTGCATCACGTCATCGATTGAGTAAATGTGTTTTCCACCTAAGTCTTGCTTTGTTATTTGAGCATTACATACTTCAGAATCCAATGTTGAAACGACTTTGTTGGTTGTTGCAGCTGCACCATCCTTCTCACATCTCTCACTGAACCATTTAGAGTTTTTATTATTTACTAAAAAGATAAATTTTCTTTTTGCCTACTTTAGCGCAGGTTTTGTGGTAACACATTGCACATTTTTCAGCACAGAAAACACTTTCCTCGTTAGAATTAAAATAATTTTTATACAAGCCACAGATAGAAGAACCACGCCGATCCGACGTCTTTGTTTAATTTTAGTTTAGTTTAGTTTAATTTGCACTCCATTTTTAAGAGGTTGGTATCGTCGCCTGACAGAAAACACCTGAGATATTTTTTAGTTTTCTTTGTTTATTTCCTTAACAATTTTGCTTGCAGACGTATTTTCAATTGTTTATTTATGATAAATTGATTCTAACGAAATCAATTATTATGGCTGATGGGGGTGACTTAAAAACAGTGAAGGTTTGGCTAACCATTAAAAGATATGACTTAATTGGTATGTATATTATAATAATTTAGCTTATCATTTATATCTGTTTAGAACTACTATAATATAATTTGGCAATCTTTCACTATCAGATATTAACTTTCCATTATATTAAATACGTACAATAGACTATCCAGTTTATTACTAGTTTATCACTTAGACTAAACTCTACGAATTTACAATGTATATAAAAACCAAGTGTGTGTGTATATGTGTATGTATATTGTAAATACAGTAGCTCCATGGCTTCTTTGGTGCTGACTGACAGTTCACAGTTGACAGCTAAAAGCTTTGAAAAGTTACATTAACCCCATAGCTTCTTTGGTGCTGACTGACAGCTCACAGCTGACATTTGACATCTTTAAAAAGTTATCAGACCAAATTACGCATCCCTTCACTGAACTAGATGATCTGCAAAAACATATGTTTAGCAGCTGTCACTTTTGACAGTCGAAATTTATGTATATACCTAATTTTTGACTGTCAGAAGTCAGCTGTGAGCTGTCAGTCAGCACCAAAGAAGCCATGGGGATGCTGTACCAGAACAAATTATTTATCCCTAATCCGAACCATATGATCCGCAAAAACATGTGTTTAGCAGCTGTTTCTTTTGACAGTCAAAATTTAGGTATTATACCAAAGTTTTGACAGTCAGAAGTCACCATTTAGATATATAGGCCTACCTAAATTTTGACTGTCAGAAGTGACAGCTGGTAAATGCATGTTTTTTGCAGATCATATGGTTCAACATAGGGATACATATATTCTGTTCACGATAGGTTTTTACCTGGATGACAGTTCGAAAATCATATGTTTAGGCTTCGGGTTGCCAACACTTGTAAAAGATCACAGTTTTGTTATAAATGTAAAGATCTTTAATTACCTGTTAAATATTACATTTAAAATAACGTAAACTTAAATTTTCTCATACTATTTCCTTTTTTTTTAAATTTATTTTTATCCAACTCGAAACAGTATTTTAAACATAATTAAAAGTACTTATTTTTTGTTTTGGAACGTTATTGATTATGTTTAATATAGCGCACACATCAATACCTTTTAATACAGGCATCGTATTGACTTGGAAAAGAGAAAATTCTTGTCATTTTTTTACATCCAATAAATGATGTTATGATTATTTTATCGTATTTTGAAATATTTAACCGAGTAAAATATTTTCATCAACTGCGTGTCTGCATCAATGTAAAAAACTTGTTTACCCTTATGTTCAACCACATGGTTTAAATTTGTCAGTCGCCAATTTGAAGCTATGTTCGCTAGAAGTTTTTGTGAAAGTGGTGTGAATATTTTTTTAAGTGGAATAAAACTATAAATAAACTTTGTGTCTGAGCTCAAATAAATATATAAATAATATTGGCCTAAATTACTGTGGTTAACTATCACATTAATATATTACCATCTGTTTTCATTACAGTCATCCAAAGTAATAGACGTCAGCTGTTGTCGTAGTGATATATTAGGGATTACTTCTAGGAACATTTCGAGCTGTCATCTAGGTTAACTTAGCTCGTGAATGAATTATAATTTGGTCTGGTAACTTTTAAAAGGTGACCTGGTGGTGTAGGGGTAAGGTGTCAGACTTCTGTGCTGTGGGTCCGGGGTTCAATCCTCGGTCCCGGCACAGATTTATCTGTTTACCAAACTCTTCCTTCACCTCTGACAAGACATCTTGTGAATGTGGGGAATGCCAGGCCTCCACCGTGGTTCGGATTACACGTTAAACTGTAGGTCCTCCATTTCATCTCACAATCACCCTACCATTACACATTAGCGTAAGTGCGTATAACCCGAACGGGTAGTAAGACGCGGTGCTAATAATAATAATAATAATAATAATAATAACTTTAAAAGCCGTCAGCTATCAGCTGTGAGCTGTCACTCACCACCAAAGAAGCCATGGGGCTACTGTATGTAGTTTAATATTTATTTCTCAGAGTTAAGGCCCTGACACAGACCCTATATCCGTAAGTTCGTACTCCATGTTCTTGGTCCATAAGAAATTCTACTCGCGATTACAGAGTCAATATCCGTAATCACATGACTGTGTCATGTGGGTTTCAACTTCGTCCAATCAAACAATTTTAAAGAAAATCTTTTAAGCAAGGAGTGAGCATCAAACAGTCAGCTGATCATATTATAAGTATTAAAGAAACCAAAACAAGTTTGTTGAGAAAATTTTCAGTATATACTAAAATGTATGTTAAGTACAACCATAAAAAATATATTTATAACTCTTGTTTAGCTATCAAACGTAAAATAAATGTTTGCAATAGCCTGAAGATGCAAAACAGATGTACTAGTATTTTGAATGAAAACAAAACAAGCACTTTTAATATTTTCAATATTAGTGGTGTTGACTCTACAAAGAAAAGCCAATATTTTTGAGAACTTGGTATTTCTCAGAAAACATTTTCCTAGAAGCCGCTTTTCCCGGGGTGTTAAGATTTTTAGAAAAAAATTTCTGAAATAGTTCCACGTGTAGCCATCTTTTCATTTTGTGTATGTTTCCATAGCGACGGATCCTCTCACTGCTATTCGTTCTTTTATTTAAATGCTCATGCACATATTTACTCGGCTTTGATTGGTAGTCCGTGTAAACTATTCCATGGAAAGTTAAAGTTGGGAAACTTCTACAGAGTAAGGACTTACAGATGAGGACTCTGTGGCCAGAGCAATCTGATATTGTGGCATCGATTTCTAATGGAACACGGAGTCTGTGTCGGGGCCTTAAGAATAATTTTAAGACAAAAAAAAAATTATATTAACTTAGTAGTTTATATTTGAATAGAATATAAACTTAACCGCATCTAGGCTTAGCGGCTAAATTTACTTGACCAATATAGGCTTATGCCTTATAACTATTTTGTTAGCCTCTTGTCTATAAGGAAAATGAACTAGTTCTGGTTCATTTTTCATGCTGGATTGATGTGTTGTTCTTCTCTAACAACCATTGTGAGTAATTTTTATTTAGCACTGCGTCTTACTCCTCGTTTGGGTTATACGCTATCGTTAGTAAGAAATAGGGCATACCGGCTTCCAAATGAACATTTTGATGAATGCAATCGAGCATGGGAGTAATTCACCACAATTTAAAAGTTGGTGAAAGTGAATACCATTCTTCTCAGCTTACAAGCTACACAATATGTTTAAAATGTGTAAGCATTCCAGGACAATTCTACTTTGACTGCACCTTCAACTAGTGGAAAAGTACATGCAAGGACTCCTTTACCTACCATACCATCCCCATTCAAAAGGGTACTGTTATTTCCATTAAAATCGTGAATACAAACCACAAAGCCTAGCCCCGATTGAACAAAGGTGTGATAGCAAACTCTCTGTACACGTTATAATAGTAACCAATAATCTGTTTTGGTGGCCTCATGATCTAAGGCGCTACCCTCGCAAGAGACTAAACTCCTGAAGACAGGGAGATTGGGGTTCAATCTCAGTTGGGTGTACTGATTCAACGAGAGTGCCTAAATGGTTTTTCTACTCTTCCTCCATGAAAATGCGGGTACACTTCTAAATTCACCTTTCCTAATCCCTAACACATTAGTGTAATTAATACATGGGTGCATTTAGCCTGAAGAGGTAGTAAGGTGTAGTGCTAAAAAAATTAATTACCATAAAATAAAATAGGCTTACTGAAAATATGTAATCTGGGCAGCTCACAAAACAGTTTGGCAAACCCTTATATAAAAACATTACACCAAACAGATTATCAAAACAAAGGGTTTTACAAGATTAGCCCTAATAGCAATTTCTTTTCTAGATAAAAAAACTATTAATGACATACCATTTTTTTGTAATTTAACCATAACCATGATGAAAAAAACCCACCTGTTATGATAATTAAGATATACCAGGCCTCATTATTAACAAAATGGGCTTATTTTGATATGAATTTTAATATAACTTTATTCTGTCTTGTTTCAAATACATATTGGTATGGGGATTTTTTTTTCCAACTATTGTTGAATGTGTGATGGTTTTTATTTTTTTTGTCATCAAATTTGTCTTCCACAAAACTCAGATTTTTAGGTACTGTATTGTATACTGAGAAACATTATTAATCATAATATTGATTAACACCAATTTATGGCAAACATCTAGCATTTAATTATTCAATACCATAATCGTTTAGCCCTAATTGAGAACACTTATTCTATCTATTTATTTAGATAAATAGTTTGATTTTCTACTCCCCAGAGAATATAAAAGAAGAACCGTTACCAAGCACTCCTGCGGTATGTGTTACCCTTCACAAAGATTCTGATTTTAAGGAAATCCAGTCAGAAATTCGCAAATACTTGGGTCTTCAAGAAAATGGCCAGGAATTGATAAAGTTGAGAACCAAGAATGGAATACTAGTCCCTCTCTCCTATATCCTAGCAGGAAGCTCCGAAAATGAGTAAGCTGCATTTTAACACTACCATTAGGTATATTGTGTTTCTTTCTAGCTTGTGCTATTTAGCATATCGAGGAATTTTGTGCATGTTTCAGTTGATTCAAGATATTACTTTTTATTTTTCAGCCCATATATCATTGAAGTACTAAGATTATATCAACATGGTAAGTGATTATATTTAATAACACAGATATTTATTTAAACTATATTATGACTAGCCTAAGATATACAAATTGTGACCTATATTTTATAGGATATTGATGAAAATTATGGCCCATATGTAAGAATTAGGCTGAGAAAAATCAAAGTTGGAGTGAAGTGTATCAGGAGTCTAACTGCGCCTTGAGAGTTTTTGAACACCCATCTTAATACTTGTTTGGGTTATATACTTATGTACCAATTACGCTGATGGTTTTAAGTATTATGAAGGCTATACTGTAATTAGATTAAGTGTACCTCCATTTGCATGGAGAGAGATTGGAAAACCATCTTGGATAAACCACCCTCAGTACACCTGACCAAGATTCGAATCTCATTATTCCCTTAGACCATGCGGCCACCGAAGCGAGAGCCTTGAAAGTTAAACCGGAGTGTATTGGTCATATGCTTGGAATTACCTTTTGTACAACTCTCTTGCGTAATTTCTTGGAAAATATGGCCGCAACGCACTCGTCTTGGCAAGCAAATTAACGAATGCCCTTCTACCACACTCAACCTCCTGTTTCGTTCTTGCATGGACGGTTTTCAATCTTACATTTTATAGTTAAAACCGGAAAAGTAATATTTCAAAAGTTATTTTTTTAAGTAACTAGAGGAAACTAATTTGTTCGTGTATGCTCACTTTTCTTGGCTATTTTCAGCTCTAGCAAATGGAACTATTCCACAAGTTGTGAAAGATACTGTTAAACATAGATTTGAAAATCTGGAAAAAAGGGTGAGTTGTAATTTTAGAGTTGATTCAAAGTTAGCATGGTGGGAGCTGAGGGCAGATGATTTTTATTGCATACATTTTTTGAAATCCACTAATGTGGAAATAATAATAATTATTATTTACTCGTTTCACATTACCAACATTGTTAATAAACACTTCCAATAATAATACTTCCATAAGGATTATTGTATGATTGGCTTTTTCGAAACTTATTGGAAGAACAAAATATAAATATAAAACTATTATGTTTTTTGTTTCATGGTTGAGGCAACAAGAGATATAATAGTGCATGAAATAATAGACTAAAAAGTATTATAGTCACACCTGTATCTTCTTATAACTGGCAACCAAAATAAATAAATAGTTTTTATAACTTAGAGAGACATAAAACTTGATTTTGTAAACTCATGCACATGAACAAAAACTAAACATGCTGTGTATGACATCATAAAAAGCCCCTTCATTTTGTTTGTTTGGCCATCTTAATTTGTGAAGAGAACACAAGCCTTTTAAATGCTCTGATTTTTGGAAGAATTTTTAAGTGAACCACAGATGCTGCTTCCAAAAAATAAACAAACAAACTGTTATTTTCATAATTGTATGTTTCCTTAATGTAAAAATTGTTAAAAGGAAAAACATATTGAAAAACAAAATGTTATGTTGTGAAAGTTTTGACTGGTAAAAGTCACAACATATATTATGATTTGGTGACTGCATGCATGAGAGTAGATCTGGTAACATTTGCTTTGATATATATTTTTCTAGCAAATGTTACCAGATCTACCATAAGATATGTTGTGACACTTACCAGTCAAAACTTTCACAACATACATTTTGTTTTTCAATATTTTATGTATATATATATATATCCAGTCCACCTCATTACACCCTATCCCTATCTTTAGCCAGTTATATACAATCCACCTCATTACACCCTATTTCTATCTTGCGCTAGTTCTATACAGTCCACCTCATTACATCCTCTCTTTCAAGTCCATTCTAATGTTATCCTCCAATTTGTGTCTTAAGTCTTCCCAATGGGTTTGCCAGTCAATATTTTGAACAAGGTTTTAGAATCTCCCGTTCACGCTGCATTTCCTGCCCATCATAATCTGCGAGACTTTATTATCCTAACAATGTCTTGTGATGAGTACAGGGTATGTAACTTATCATTGTGTAATTTCCTCCACTCCTCAGTAGCCTTATCCCTTTTTGGACCAAATATCTTCCTGAGCAGCTTTTGTTTCCGAACACCCTACAATTTGTTTTGTCATGTTAAATGAGAGACCACGTTTCACATCCATAGAGAACTAGTAAAATTATTTTGTTATTTTTGAGTGTTTTACATTCCTTGAAAGCAGGGGAGATGTAAACAACTTACTGCAAGAGTAATAGCATGCATTTCCTGACTATTCGTTTCCTAAATTCCAATCTAATATTATTGATAGTTAAAATTGTTCTAAATATTTGAACTCATTAACCTAGATCATATTTATTTTACAACCAATTCATGTTTTAAGTCCCAAGATAAAACTGAACTGTTAGGAATTCGAGTTTCCAATTCTGACTTTGTTCATTGCAAGTGGTTTTTCCCCCCATTGTGGTGAGAAAGAGCATTAAAATAGTTAATAACACATGTTCATTATTTTCGTTAGGTTCAGCACTTGGAGGCCACGATACCCGACTTGAAGTCTCTAAGGATGTCCAACATCGAGCGGGTGGCAGAACAATTAAACTATAAGTTGCATTTTTTAAACCGGCGCATTGATGACTTGGCACCAGAGGATTGGAAAGAAAAGTTGCAGAGCTCTGGGAAATCACTTTCTCCCATACGGGCAACTAACTAAACCCTCCTTTTTTTTTATTATCTCTTGTGTGTTTTGACTCTGTGAACAAAATCCACAGCATATTTTAGGTGTGTTGGCCATAGTATGTTTCAAACGCAAATGTTCACTCTGTTAATGGTTATAATAGAACCTTAGACCCCTTGAATACTTTAAAATATTTAAGATTTGAGGGGAGGAGTAAATATTTATATGGGAGACCCAAAATAGTTCACGTTTGTGAACAAGTCACCGTAGGAGTGTGTTGTATGGCTTATCCTCATATCACAAGGCATTCATTGCATAATGGTGTGCTGGTTGTGGTACTTTTTTTCCATGGACATATCCTTATGTTTACCATGTCTACTACTAATAATAATAATAAATATGTAAATTTTATTTTTCATGTGTTAACTCAGAATACACAAAACAATTTTAATGGTTTTCTTACCTTTCATGACAAAAAAATAATAGGGTGTTCGAAAACAAGGTATTTAGGAAGTTATTTGGTCCAAAATGGGATGAAATTACATAATGATGAGTTACATACCCTGAATGATCACAATACATTAGGGTAATCAAGTTAATTTCTAACAGTTTAAGTAACCGAATGATTTATTAGTGGAAATGCCGAAATTATCTCAATTAAACAGTCTATGCTTACTATTGCGTTTTAAAGATTGATCATTAAGTAGATCAAGTGAAAGCTCAAAAATTACAAACCTACAAAACTTTCGATCTCGAGCTCAACTCAAAGCTCGAAATTTGAGTACTCGCAGAGCCCTAATGTGTGGTATCCTTTGGTGAGTGCAGCAATTAATATGTATTAGCATTATTAAAAATAATTATTTTATATCAATTCTTAATGTCTTAAGTGTTTTTGATTTAAAATGAATAGTTGGTCTTTAGGTTTATTAAAAGTATATAAAATATTAATAGTTTAACCACACCAGAGTAAAAATTTTCTTTTCACTATAGGATTTGTACCGTGAAAAAAAGTCTCTAAGTGAATTGTATTTTGCTTTATGACTAATTTATATAATATAAGTTACAAATGTTACAATACTGGCATATAAAGAAAGGAGAGAGAAAGGCAAAGTATATACATTTTTTCAATAGATAATGCAAGTCACATAAAAAAACAAGTTTGTCGGATCCTGAAATTATTATGATTTGTCTGATTATAGTTATATTCACAGCCCCATTATCTTAGTAACGATTTGTGATTTTACTTTATCTTACGTGTTCAAATTGCTTGAACCCTTAATTTTGTTTGTTTGAAAGTATGTCACCATCTACAAAGATAGTAAAATGCATTAGTGCCTAATTGGATTGTAAGTGTATAATAATACAATGTAGAATGACTTCACATTATTGTACAGTGTATCTACACTGTCTTATTAAACATTACCATCTACAAATAAATCCAAAACATCTCTTTTATTATGTGTTCTGTCTTAGGACAGGTCCATTCCTTTTGTCAGTGAAATTAGACAACCAATGTACCCTTTCCTCTGTCTCTCTACTATATACAACATAATAAATAAAACTTTAACATTTTATAATTCCAAAAAAATTGTAAAATATAGTACAACATTATATAGAGTTTAAGTTTGTTTAGTTTTTATTGTATGAACCGCATAGTTAATAACGGTGTTATTAGACCATTTCCACTGGTTGGAGAGGAAATTGTAACACATACCGTGAACTAGCACAGTATTACATCCATCTGTAAACAAAAAGTTTATGGTCAATGTGTGTTTATATTCCTCTTTCCTGTACTCTTTTCAACATAATATAACAAATAGGATCACTTATGTCAAACTGAAAAAGAGATACCGCTAAAAACAGCCTGGGTCATGCAAAGTTTAAAAAAATGTAAATATGAGTGTAAAAAAATTAATTTAGTAAAATCATAATATATTTTAGTGTAATAAAACTCTTCTTATAATATGAAAACTAGTGGTTCAATTTTGTGAAAATGCCCACCTTGAACTGTATTATCGTATGTGTGGTGTTGTGTTCACCCCTTGCTTTACTACAGCCTTTGCACCAATAGACATTGTATGGGTGACCATCTTAATCTCAAACTGGATGTGAATATGTTTATAACACAGATTCTAGTTTCTTAGAACATAGTTGTGAATTATGTCTTAGAAAGGACTTTTAGCTATCCTTCACTTTACATTGAGGAGGTAGAGAAAAGATAGCTTCTAGTGTCCTACATACAGACGCAAAGATTAGCCGACTTATTTCAACAAAATCTCGAAAAATATTGTCCAACATCACTTGAATTTAATTGCCTGTAACCGTAACATAGATTTAAAGATTTTATCAAGTTTTCAAAAAAAAATTTAACACAAAATAAGGCTCTTGGTATTATCTAGGCCCCCCCCCCTCCCCCCTTTATTAATTTGCATCAAATTACTATTTTTTCACTCCAGTTGACAGTAATATAAAAATAAGCAAGGACACTTATTCATCATCATCCACAGTTTTCTGCCACTGGCAGGGTCTGTCTCAAACATAGGGCTGAACTCCATTTACTTCTATCACTCCACCTTTCTTCCTCCACGCCAGCCCAATCCATTCCTCTCAACACTCCCTTTACCTACCTGTCCCTGGTTCCTCCTCTTGGCCTCCTGCTCACCACCTCCTTTTCGAGCATCTTCCATCCTCTTCACATGTCCATACCTCCCCAATCTCGCCTTCTCCCTGTCCTGTAGTGATTCATCAGTCACACACTCTCTCTCCCATACCCTTTCATTCCTCACCCTGTCCGTCCTTATATAGACCTGCCGGCTGCCAGCCTACTCCTCAGATATTTTATTACGCATGCTTGTATCTTAAGGACATTTTTTGCTGATAAATCACCAGCAAGACTTCGATATGACTTTATTCTAACTTACGTTTACTGAGCAGAGACTGTGTCTCATGAGGATGGATGCACTTGTTGTAGTCGTGTGTGCCTTGGGGCAGTAATCTCAACACATATTCCGCCAGTAGAATCCCTCCTACCCACGTCAACATGGTCCTGTTCAAGGTCGTAACAAAGAACGAACCACTTGGCTGCAACGTCAAAGTAACTATTGAAAACCTTCTTTATAAATTCCTTGTTTAGTTTAAATTTAATGTCATGATTTCAAAAGTTGTTTCCCTATAACCAAAGCTATAATTAAACTGCCGTAAAGGAAAATTCAATTTTTATTTAATCAACCCTATTGTAAATTTGTGACTGTCTTAGTGGTCAGAGTTCCTGGTTCGATCCCTGGTGTTTCCTGATTTTTTGTGAAGCAGTGGGTCTGTAACGGGGTCAGCTCAGCCTCTTGAGTACAAATGAGGACCTAATTGAATGAAAAACTAGCGATTTCAGTTTATTATTTTATTTTTAGCACTATGTCTTACTACCCGTTCGGGTTGTACACAGGCTTTGGTTAAGAAAACTGAGATTATCTTGACGAATGGAAGGGAACACGATTCAAGGTCTGTATTTTTACAGTTTTTATAACAAAAAACCTTTATGGCCAAAATAAATCAAATAATGTTTTTTTTAAGTGAATTCTTTAGAAAAATGTTATGCCCAAAGTAATCTCAACATTTCTTCAATATCTGTCATGAACTTAATAATATTTGAACATAAACTTGTTTCGGTGGCCACGTGGTCTAATGCGCTACTTTCAAAGTAGACTAGACTGCCAATGATGGGGGAGATCGAGGTTCGAATATTGGTTGGGTGTATTGATGGTGTTTTTTTTTTCAAATAGTTTTCCTCTCTTTTTCTCTCTCTCTTTCTCTTCCCCCTCATACAAATGTGAGTACACTTCCTATAAATATAATCGTCCTAATCCCTAAAACCATTAGCGTAATTAGTATAGAAGCGTATAACCTGAAAGGGTAGTAAGATGTGGTGTTGAAAAAAATGTTTTAAATTAAGATAAAACAATACTAGTCAAATTCTGCAATGCTCTCGACAGCTATTTTAGAACTGTTGATATTGCAAAGTGTATAAAATAAAACAACATTAATACTGAAGAAATATCTGATTTATTTTGGCCATAAAAGTTTTTGTCATAAAAACCTCAAAAATATGGACCTTAACATGTGCTATTTTCCCATTCCACCTTAACTAAAATTTTTCTATAAATAAACTCTAAATGACTCTTAAGACATTCACCTTCAACGCAGATGAGCAAGCCTCGACAAACAAGTTCTTCTCAGTAACGTGTTCCAATACCTCTGAAGCGATGACAGCATTGTAAAATTCGTGGTGTGTGCTGGTATGCTCTTCTATGGTGTTGTGGATGTATGTTAGACGACTTGCTATCTCGGGATCCTTATTGGCGTGAAGCTGTGCCGTCTCTATCATGCTCTCACTTGCATCCACACCAGTAACCTCTGCGCCAAGTCTTGCAAGGGGCTAGACGAGATCAATGTACAAGAAGAGATTGTGATCTAAATGGTGTAAGCCGGTTTAAAATTTAAAAGAACATAATTTTGAGAATGAGTTTCTGACTTTATAGATACAAATAATTTAGTAATAATGTAATATTTTCACAAAATGAAATTTAAGATATGAAAGATTCAAAACAACAGTTTAAAGACTGGACATTTAAAAGTGCCATTCTGCTAATGCCTAGGTTAGGAAATATGTTCAGGTAATTCAATAATTTCTATTCAGAGGCGGCTCTACCATAAGGTGAACTAGGTGACCGCCTAGGCCCCCGCACTTTCAGGGGCCATATGCCGCGATTGATTAAGAACTTAATGAAGTTTACAGTGCTTAATGAAAATAATATTTTATACTTATTATGTTTATGTAAAATCAGCTTATTACTATAACATTCTTTTTCACAGTATTTTATTTAATGATATAAAAGAAAAACTATATTTTTTTAACTCTAAATACAAATTATTTGTTTCAATTTTTTCGAAAAAATTATTGTAAAAATCCTCAAATATTATTATTTCCCCACATCACTTATCCACATTATGTTGCTCTGAGGTTACATGGTTATGTTTTTTTCCTCTTAATTCTTATAGCCAAATATATATTCCAAATTTAGATTAGTTAGCAAAGTTTTGAGTTGGATTAATTTATGGGGAGTGTATAACTCGAACGGGTAGTAAGACGTGGGGCTAAATATATATATTGGAAGGGTGAGGAGGATGGGGTGGAGGGCGCAAATGACCCCGGGTACAGCCTCGCATCCCCTAGAGCCACCTCTGTTTCTATTACAAGATGCACACAAGAAGTGCTTACCATGCAAATTTAAGAATACATGAATTTGGACACACGCACCTCAGTTAAAATGCCTCCCCCGCACCCAACCTCTAGTATTTTGAGTCCTTCCAAAGGGTGATTAGTCTCGTTGAAAGAAGGATTTGTTTGCCCCGAGGAAATTAGCCCATCTCGAATGAAAGGTACTCTGCACACATTAGAATAAAAGTATATTCTTTATTAATAAATGAGGTACTCATAATTATATGTATTTATATATCCATGTAGACGGCTTATAATGAGATTTTTCAGCCTTTTTAGTATTAAATTTGGATGAAAACATTAAAGTGGCAAATTTAATAGTGATTATCAAAAGGACATACCTGCAATATTGGGGCTCAATCCTAACCAGATGGAATTTAGTTTCCCACTTTCAGTCCAGGTTGGGGCATTGCCTTGAAATTTACCTTCATTATTCTCTTGCACAAGTGTACAACAACAGCTGTTGATTGACTCAAGCGAACAGTTCTATTGGCGCTCACCTGAGCGTGTTCATGGTGTGAAGAGCCCTCATCTCTCCCCCCTCGTCCCACCACCTGTCTGAAAGCTTGCTGTAATTACCGACATCATCCTCATCGACTGTTGATTGACTCAAGTGTACGACATCACTGTGAGATCCCGCAGCAATAGACCTTAGAATAAACCACATTCCATCTCAAACCAATATTTGCATCGACACGAGAGAGAATACAGTGACAAACAACTGTTTTAACTTTATTTGTAACCTGAAAGTAGGTTCTCACCAAACAGGATTAGAGGCAGAGAACTAGTGAGCATCAACAATTCAAGTAAGGATTAGAGAAATATATACCATTCACGGTAGGAATTACTCTCTGAAAGGTCTTTTTCCCTACCAATATCCTACTATATAATAGATTCCTGGTAAGGTAAAAGGCCTTTCAGAAAACAATTCCTACCGTGAACAGACTTACATACACTTTCAAATATTGTAAATTACCTACTGGTAGTTTTTTTAAATTACAATAAATTAATGACCTGCTTCACTGGCGAATGGTGTAAGGCATCATTCTTGATATAGACTAAACTGCTGATGATGAAAAGATTGGTGTTCAAATCCTGGGTGGTTGTTGGGGGGGGGCGAGGCTTTTTTCTAAATGGTTATCTACTCCTTCCATACAACATTTCTTCTAAATTCAACCTCCATAATTCCTAAGACATTAGTGTAATGAGTATAGGTTTAAAACCTAAATGGGTAGTTAGATGTGGTGCTAAAAATAGAATAAGGAAATTAGAATTTAGAGGAAATGTTAACAACATATTTTGTATGGCTGGAGAGTGAAAAATCATTTATAAAATAACCCACCCTCCTGACCAGGATTCAAATCTCGATTTCATCATAGGCAATCCAGCCTATTGCGAGAGTGGCACTTTAGACTAGGGCTGCCGAACCTACGATATGTGTTAGTGATTTATGTACAAACGCATACTGGTTATCGATACCTACCTGAACAGCACCTTGGGAAATGAGCTTGTCTGTATCAGCAGTCTTGCAGTTGTAGTCAACATCTTCCAAATCAATTATGATCAGTGGATCTAGTATGCCTCTCAATAAGTCTTCAATCTAAACATTAAAGATGATAGATTAGAGGAAATAAGTGATTGCTATGTAACCTAAAGGTGACAATATCTTTTTTTAGTAGAGGTTTGATTTCACAGGGTGGCTACAAAAAAAAAATTCCCTGACTTTTATAGACAGCATTTAAAAAAAAATTTCAGGCCTGACCTCTTTACACTTTTTTTATTGGTGGATGGAAATTTTTTCATTTATTATATTGATAACATATTTTTGAAAAATCCTAAGCTACGAAACATGAATATTTCTAGTATTTAATTAGGTATTATTTGTGTTCATGTGTAAATGTGTTATATAACAAACACTGCACAACCATCTCATATTAGAAAAACATATATTTAGGCGATACATTTTGCTAACACTGAGAAACCAAATCTCTTAAGTTTGTTTAAATCTTTATTTGTGGAATAGGTCAAGTATTCAAGTCTACCGACTTATCCTTATTTTTGATTAAATTCCCTGACATTTCTTGGGCATCGAAGAATCCCTTGAATTTTATGGGCTTTCACTGTCTTTTAGCCACCATGTCTGAAGCTCATAGCTTGACTGCCTAATTAGCTACTAAGATGACAAGCTGTCAAACGCTAGATGCATGACAGATAGCTTTGGTGGGCTACCAAATATGGCACTTTCAGAATAGATGTAAGGAGTAACTAACTAAGGGTTCTGATTTAGAGGATATTATTAAACATAAGCTATACCCTACAGTTTAATGGCAAGTATTTTTTTAGCATCGTGTTTTACTACCTGTTGAGATTATAAACCCACAAGTATTATTGAAAGTCACTTTAGTGTACTTGCATTTATGTGGTGCATTACACCTGACCAGGATCTAACTCCCATCCGCCTGTCATCGGCAGTCTAGTTTATTGTGAAAGTGACACCTTAGGCCATGCGGTCACCAAAAGTAGTGTGTGAAATATCAAACATAAGCTTATTAAAAAAATCAGTCTTGCGTGCATTATGTGTTAAAGTAATAATGTGAAGATACAGGAGGACCAATGGGAAGAATTATTTATGAAATACATACATCTAACTTCTTGTTTGGGCTGTAAACAGGACAAGAATGTAACATTATGATGTAGACTACTTCTGAAAGAGGTGCTAGAGTCAGTTTGTGTAGGGAATGGTGCAAGCTAAAACTTGCCCAGAAATAAAATGAGGTTTCACAAATGAGAAAAATCTAAATTACCCAAATTATAACCTATTGAAGATGTCCTAAGCCCAAAAAAAGTAGGTATACTTTTTATGATTATATAATACGGATGTTTAAAAGAAACTATATTTTTACCCAAAAAAATTTACCTCACAGCGTTATTAATAATTATAATAGTCGCAAAAAAATCGGCCATTGAAACATTTTGATTGGTTATTAGAATAATTAATTAAATTAGAATCGATTAAATTGTCTTTTATCTTATTCAAGGATTTTATTTTTACAAAAAGAAAAATTACCTTTTGGAATTAGAAAAACATTAAACACAAACAAACCTAATGCTATTAAAATCTTTTGATTAGTTGGTCGCGAACAAAGCATTGTTTCAATGTCAGGTTTTGTCCAGGTTAAATTATAACCTCAGCTTAAGATGTTTATTACTAGTTTCAAAACAATGTTAAGTTATCACATAACCTGAGGTTAAACTTGAGGTTTCACTAACTCGAAGAAGATGTAGAGGTAAGTGAGTAATCATCTAGTTAATTAACGTCAGCTGACTGTTGAAAACATTTCAATATGTGTTGTTAGATTTAGTTTAAAAAAATTAATGGTGCCATTTGATTCATATATTTATTATATGCTAGAGTGTTTTTACCAGCGTAAAAATCCCACATTTTGAACAAGTACCAATAATTATTTTGAAGAATTTGTTGAGCTAGATTAAAAAAAAAAAGTTAGAAGTAAAATATGTCTGAAACATGTAAAAGACTTGCAAATGTATTTAAAAATAAATAAGATGATTATTAACGTTTTCAGCATTCATTTATTTCCATTTCCACTAAAAAATATTTTTGTTCAAGTGATATTTGAGTAAAAATATACCAGCCTCTGCATTCATCAAATTAACTCAAAGTCAACTAACCTTCACATAAAAATCCATTCAAACTGTAAAATACGTTAACCTGAAGTTTAAACTCAAGGTCATATTAAACCTCAACTTAGTTAACTAGTACCCAGTACTTTAACCTGACATTGAAACATTGGCTACTTGTTAATGAACAAGAGAGGATGCTGAGCACGGCCAGAGTACAGGCTGAGCACTAGCAGAGCATGAGCTTGAGCATAGGCTCAGTCTGGCGGATGACTTGCTAGAACGTCTGGTGAGCGGTCACGTGATAAAATTATCCACATAGGTACACAGTGAGTTTAAGGAGGGGAAAAAAAAAATTGATGGAAGAGTGGACAAAAGTGCTACAGATGGTTGTGGAAGGGAGTAAGAAAATATTGTAGAGCCTATAGTTAAGTGAGCCAGAAGGGGAAGGAAAATAGAAAAGAGGTCCAAATGATGGATGCAAAATGAAGGATAATGGAAAGGGATGAGGAGGTAAAGTAGTTGTGGAAATCATATTTTGAGAGAGTGTTGAATACCGAGGCGGGAGGATTGGTGCGAAAGGAAGAAAAAGAGAAGGAAATAGACGGAGTGATGGAAGAGGAGGTCGTGGAACTAGATTGGAAGGAGGTATAAAAGGCCTTGGAAAGGACAAAGAAGGCAAAGGCACCAGGAGTGGACGAACTCGAGGTGGGAATGATAACAGCAACAGGAGAAATGGGTCTACAGTGGGTGTATAGAGTGGCAAGGGCAGTGTGAAGAGAAAAGAAAGCGACAGACGATTGGACAAAAGGTATTATATTACCAATATTCAAGAAAGAGGATTGGAAAAGGTGTGAAAATTAGAGGCATCACACTTATGTGAGAGTAAGGAATATGTATGATAATAATCTGAATTGTGTGAAGACGAAAAGAGGGTGGACAGAGTGGTTCCAATTAAAAAATAGAGTCAATCAGGGAAGTGCCCTATCACCATTATTATTTGTATTGGTGATGGAAATGATAAATAATGAATAGAGTAGCAGACAAATTGGGCGAGGAGAAAATGAAAGCAATTATGTTTGCAGATGACTTGATGGAATGGGAGAGAAATGAAGAAGTACAGAAACAGTTGCAGGAATAGAATGAGGAGGTGAAAAGGTTTTAAATTAAATTTAGTATAGTGAAAGGTGAAGTGATGGTTATGACAAGTAAGAGAATAAGGGCAAGAAAGATGATAGAACTGGATGGAGTAGATTTTTAAAGAAGCAAATAAAGTATCTGGGTAGTGTGACCTACTGAAGTGTAAGGAAGTATTGTATATAGCATACTTCATACGCATAGTTACGTATGCACAGGAAGCTTGTACTTTGGATAAAAATGAAACAAGTAAAGTGGAGGCCATGGGAATGAAGTTTTTGAGGAGCATGCTAACTGTCACCAGAAGAAATAGAATTTAAAATGAAGATGTAAGGTCAAGAGTTGAGGTAGAGGGGTTACATGAAATAGTTGAGGAAGCAAGTATGAGATGGTATAGATACGTAATGAGGATGGAAGGGGTGATGATGCCAAGAAGATTAATGGATATGAAGTATGGAGAGTAGAGATTGCAAGGGAGACGAAGGTAGGGATGGGAGGAATAGATAGCAGCAAGTATGCAAGTGAGAGAAGGAGAGTAAAGGAGGCAGAATGGTGGGAAGACAGAGGGAGATGAAGGCATTTTATTAAACGGACCTGGTTACAGGCTGGAAACGGTTCAAGATGATGAATCAAATAAATAGTTTCGAAGACGATTAAAATGTTTCAATCAGATTCACTGCCTCTTGATTACTACTGCTTACCACAAAATACATCCATGACAACTTTGCATGAAAATTACTCATCTCTAATTAATGTAGTAACCCATCCATCTTTTTTTATAGCCGCATCTTACTAACCGGTTGGGTTATAAGCTCTTTTTTTTATTGAATTTTAGTGTACCTACTTGGATGGTCTCACGATACCCTGTGAATTAGGTGAGCTAAGCAAATATTTTCTAATTTATGGCCTTAGTAACTCGAAAGTTCATCGCCACACTTATTTAAATAGGCCGCCTATTCCTATCTTGTTTCTGCATCACCCTAGTACATACATAAATATCGGTAGTGGTTTCCCGTTTGCCTATATCCAGCAATACGATAAATCCAAACTTCGAGTTTAGGAGTGGGGACACCTTAAGTTGATTTATTTTAGACAATAGTGGTATCTAATTTCAAAAATGTAAACTAAGAGAATATTTACTATTTAGTAATATTTAGTTTTCGTTGGTTAACTTACAATTAGGTTGTTGTGGATGTCTTAGAGGCACCTTTATTAAGGAAAGTTTTGCGTCGGTTTTCTGGATAATTATGCTGAAGGCCGGCAAAAATTGTCTTTATCAGCTAACAAATGTTATATATATTTAAATGGCTAAAAAATAAGTCATCATATGAAGTGGTTTGTATGGTTTTATTCCCCTAAACATATATATTTTGTAACCAGTTACCCCTCGGTGGCGTAGTTGGCTAACGCGCTAGTCGTGTTGAGCTCGACTGCTGAGGACTGGGAGATCGAGTTTCGAATCTCGGTCGGGTGAACTGAGGGGGGTTTTTCTAAATGGTTTTCCACTCACCCTCCACGCAAATGCGGGTTCACTTCCTCTAATTCAACCTTCCCAATTCCTAATCCATTATAGTAATTAGTACTTAAAGTGTATAACCCGAACGGTAGTAAGACGTGGTGCTAAATATTATTATTGTAACTAGTTAATAAATATATTTTGGTATAGTAAATAAACTATTTGGTCCCGTTTAAAACAATTTGAAAATGTATTTTTAATAAATACCACTTTATTATCATTTTTGTAGTGTAAGCTACCAAAAGTTTCAGCTGTATTAACTGTGAAGAACATAGAAAAGAACCTAACTGGATGACACACATTTTAACATATAGGCCCATGTTAAAAAAAAAACTGGCTCAACATTCAAAATATTAGTTGTGATGTTGTTACAGCAAGGATTAAACAGATGATCTATAAGGGCCTATATATTGTTAAAATGTCATAACGCTGTTAAATACTTCAACCAAACTTAGGCCACTATATTATCTGCACACTCAAGAATTATTAGCCATCCCCATTAGTGATCTTTAATTAAGTCACCCTTCTATTGTTTGAGTTCATTTATTTACTTTGGAATTGCCGCTTTCCCATTAGATACGTTTCCATTATTCTTATTTTGAAGCTTCACTCCACAGGTCCTACTCTGTAGCTTCATTTAAAGAGACACTATTCCACTCCTGGACTAACCTTCTTACATCCTACTTTAAATCCTGTTTCATACGTTAGGTCTGACCATCACATGGATGTATCTATGATCGAGTGTATTAAGTTTCTTCCTCCAACCAACCATCAAGACTGATTCAAATTCCCGCTGGGTTAAAATATTCTATCTATAGGCTAGGAAAGTATAGGTGAGGTACGGCTGATATAGTTGGGAGTGAACTCTGTTTTACCCGGTTCAGGGGCCGAATGGTCTGCTCTCCTTTTAGTACCTGAAGATACGAAGCTCACTTTAATTAGATTTAAAAGTGTTTTGAAGAGCACTCACAAATAAGTATTTTGTTTTTAAATCTCCACACGGTACTCTCCTAAGCCAATAATTTATCATAATTTGAGTCACCTTTTAAAGGTTTTAATCTCATGTTTTATTGAAGTTTACATTTCTGTTTATTGGTTACAGGAGCATTTATGTTAACACTTGAATGCTAACATCAATTGACGGATAGACATAAGTTACTCCAGTGCAATACACTACAATGGATGCATTTAGTGTTCTTGTTGCCATATGTCTAATACATTTTGCACTTTTCTTCATTGACAACTTATTTAAGGTAAAGCTTTAGGTTTAAACGCTCGAGTACCAATATTATTTTTTCCATCTTATTTATGTACATTTCTATCTATTTTCAAGCTATGTATATATATTCCCAAGTCAAAGCTGGCTGCGTTATCTGTTAGCTCGCGATATTGACTGCTCATATGTAGCCGACGATTACCGCACATCCATCACAGACTCTACCTTAAAATATGAGTGAAGAATTACTATGAGCACATGATGATTCCTGGATAGCTCGGTGGTAAGAGAATATTGGTGCATTAAGCCAAAAATCCTGGGTTTGATTCCCTTGTCAGGTGTCATCTTAAAAATTTAATTTGTATATATATTTAGTTTTACTACCCAAGATAAATGTTTGACTCACTAAATTGGATACAAAATGACAAAGTGAAAGTACTATTTATACATTAAATTATTTTTTTTATTAATCCCCACATGATATTTTCTTAATTTTGTGATATTGCTATAGTAAACTTTAAAAAAACCACCTCAAGACAGGAATGAAGACATTAATGTGTGCTTAGTGTTATAGCCTGAACGGGTAGTAAGAAGTGGTGATAAAAACAACTGGAAGGACCAAATTTGCTCCTTGGACCAAATTAACTTTTTGGCCCCAATTAACTCATAACAAAACCCACAATCATGCTAAAATAGCTAATTAAATTATTTTTTGTGTATTGTGGTGTTAAATTGAGTTTTCTTCAAGTGCGGTCGGTCCATAGACAAGCTCCCAGCCAGTCAAACATTATCATGCCGTCTACAACCCATTGGTAGCGCCAATGAGACACAAAAAAAATAGTTTATTGGACCAAGGGGGCAAGTTGGGCGGTCCTACTCAATAGCTACACCCACATGAATGTTGTCCCCTGGAATGTAGAAAATGTCACAAACAAATGACTTTGCTCGGTCCTAGGGCTCACAGCGATCCATGTGCTTAGTTCACTTGCACCGCAACACGTTAAGGTAGAGTTTATGATGGGTGTCATGTTTTGACATACATTATAATTGTGTTTGTGTACGCTTCAGCGGTTGCATGGTCAATGTCTTCACCCACGCATTAGACTAGACTACCATTGACAAGATTGAGGTTCAAATCCCAGTCAGGTGTACTGAAACCTGAGGGTGGTTTTTATAAATGGTTTTCCACACACTCACATACATACACACACACATACACACATGATATCTTTATCTTGTTGGTGACCTGGTGGTCTAGGGGTAAGGTGTCAGACTTCTGTGCTGGCGGCCGGGGTTCAATCCTCGGTCCCGGCACAGATTTATCTGATTACCAAACCCTTCCTTCACCTCTGACAAGACATCTTGTAAATGTGAGGAATGCCAGGCCTCCACCGTGGTTCGGATTCTACGTTAAACAGTAGGTCCTCCATTTCATCTCACAATCACTCTTCCATATCACATTAGCGTAAGTGCGTATAACCTGAACGGGTAGTAAGACGTGGTGCTAATAATAATAATTTATCTCGCTCATGCCCTCTCTATTGCGCTTGCTCTATTCCTCGTGCTTTTGCATGCTTTTCTCTCTTGTGCGCTCTTTTGCACTTTCAAGTTTTCTCTCTTGAACTCTTTCACATTTTCTCTCCAAATGTGAGTACTTCCTTTGATTTCAACTTTCCTCATCCCTCTGTAGTTGGTATATATGTGTAATAAGACACTGTGCTAAAAAAATGTTTGTGGGTTGGCACATAAAGTCGAGCTAAACAATAATTCTAATAGCTAATTGTAATATTATGTCAATGGTTGTAGACTTGCTTGCACCTGCCCTACTTCTATTTCCTACAAAACACGGGTCTGAAAGTGGAGGCATTCAGACTGGTGTGGTTCACGACGACCTTCAACAGATTCATCCAGAAGTGGGGTACATGGCGTCCAAGGTTACTGCAGTGCTGGTTCACGGTGGGCTCTTGGTTCTCTCTCGGGCTCATACCCCTCGCAGTGTATCTCGTTATCAAGGCCACCTTCGATATCTGGCACAGGAATATCGACGCAGGGGGGAAGAAATCTTCGGTGGTTCTTGAACCTATGGTGAGTAATTCCATATCGAGAATATAGATGTGTTTATCTTAATACTAGAAAACACAATAACCAGAAGAAGCTAACCATCCCACATTATTATAATTTTTTCTCCCCCTTCACTTCTGATTTTGTTCACATTAAGCAATAAATTAATGGTATAAGGGGTCTGAGGTTTGTCCAATCTTGATATTGGACTAAACTAGTGTAATCATGATACTAGATCGACAAGTATAATTCAAAATATAATAAATTGTTTGAAATTTTCATATTTTTGGATCCTTGAATCTCAAGTATACTTAAAGTTTCAAAGAGCCAATCTCCAATTAATACATATCAGTGAGTCTATGGCCCGTATGCAAGGACGATGCTGAGCACAACCAGAGAATATCCAGAGTATGAGCCTCGTACTAGTACGATCTATGACGCAATATCTTGAGTCTCGCCAGAGCCTGGTCCCGGGCTTGCTAAGGCTATACTTTGCCTGTACTCAGAGGATATTACCACAACACGGCGCTGCGCGCATAGACGATCGAGACAGTTGTTTTCACGATAGGCCTCATGCCCTGCTAGTGCTCAGCATCGTCCTTGCATACGGGCCTAGGTCTTCATGAATCTGTATCATTTAAAACTATGCCAACCAAAATAAATTCAAAACCACAGTTAATTTTACAGTTTTTATCAAATGACTATGCCATTTTGTTTTTCTCAATTTTTATGGGGAAAAAAGTATATAGTTGGTATAATTCAGGAATTCATGGCTAGCTTTATTTAGGAAATTAGATACCGTAGTAGAGACGAGTTTTTAAAATCTTTCAAATTTTCTTGAATTTTGAAAATTCAAATCTCTTTAAGATGCAAATAAAAAAGTTAACATTTCTTAAAAGCAAGAATATTGTTTATACTGGTGTATAACCCGAATGGTTAATAAGACATGGTACTTAAAAACTAGTGTTCTTAGCATGTTATAGATGTATCTTTAATTTTGTGCTGTGAATGTTTTGTCTTTTATTACCAGATTCCTGGCGTCAACTTGCCACTGGGTGACATTGGTTATTATTCTCTAACACTCATCACCTGTAGTGTGATACACGAACTGGGGCATGCTATAGCAGCCGTGCGGTGAGTCCCAAATCGCAATATTTATACATAATATACTATAATATTGGTAGGCTGTAATAGTTTCTGACATGACAGTGTTTGTTACGATATTTCCTTTCTGAAAAATTGTTTTTGCCAGCCTCGGATATTACCGAAAGTTTTGGCTCAAATACTGGTATAGTTTAAATGTAATCTTCTTGTAAAGTGTAATATGAAATGAGGCAGGGTACAAGTCATTTAATGATTAGTATAACTGCAGTATTAAGTGCTTAAAGCTTCACTTTTCACTATAAAACAGAGGTAAATCCTAATAATCTTAACTGAAAGATAAGCATTTGTAAAATTCCAATTCTTTTCTTGCTCCAATCTAAAGTATGCAGCTCATTCATTATCTCTCTAAGCCAATCATAATCAACCTTTTTACTAGTCTCTGTGTAGGCAGGAATATGTTCTTTAAAGACAGTTGGGTCACGCCATGAACAGGAACCCCAAAGGGTTCAGTGTCTTCGAAAACATAGATCATGGTTGTTAAGAGAGAGTGAAGTTCACTTTTTCAATTCAAAGCAAATTCGAATCATATATATTATAAAATATTCATGACGCCCAATCAAAGTTTGAATAGCTTTGGTTATTTGTTTTGTGGTGCAATTTGTTTTATATTTTGCTTATTTATATAACTTTATATTAAAAAATAAGTTAAAAAAGGTTTCACTGAAAAATTGTATCATTTTATTCAAGTTGATAAATTCACCATACTCAATTCAATTACATCAGATTATTTCATATGAATTTAATTTTTAATATTATGTGACGACACAGGTTGGCAATCATTGAACAAAAATGATTATAGCTTTAAATGTTTTTATTGGAGAAGCTTTATAATTGTCAAAGCCAGAATTTTTTTAATCAAAATTGAAGCTATTTTTTTTTAAGTTTGGCATGCCCTTAATGATCGTGTTATGCTTTGTGAATTGTTTAATTCTTCTATCAGTTGGGAATGATCACACCTATCTCTAGCCCAAGGTTTGATCTCTGCTTTATGCACATGATATGGTTTTATTACAGTTTAGTTCCCTTGTCTCTTTGGATAAATGCCAATACAGTTACTTCAAGATCACTTTTCTCATCCTGTTTCTGTAGCCTAGAAGTGTGTGTGTGTGTATAAACACACACAATTTTAAGAATTATAATTTTTTAAGAAAAAAGTTACAATATGCAAATTCAAATTTTTAAATAAATTTAATCTATTTGTACTTAAGTAATACTTTTTGTAATCAAATAAAAGAAAATATTGAGAGAAGACTTAGTTAAATAAAAAATAATATCTCAAATTTGAATCATATTAATCAAACTCAAAATTTTCGAGATGAAATTGTAAATTCTGATTACTCTAATTCTTTGAATTTACGACTTTTTTTGGCCTCTTTTTATCATGGTCAGCATTCTTCTTGGCTACTAATCTTGGGTTGTACTCCACACGATATTATGGGTATTTCTCCAAAGGGGAATTGTTCCCATGGCCGCCATAATTTGATTAATTAGGCCTAAGTTAGGTTTAATACATCTACTGGCACCACATCATCATTTCATTGAGGTGAAGTAACTGCACCAATATGGTAGTCCAACCACCGAAGACGATTACATACACGCCACTGCTAGTGGAAGACCAGGAATGTCTAGCCGACAAAACTTGACCACCTGTCCAGGCTATACGCATATGTACTAACTACGCTAATGAGTGAGGAAATAGAATGTTTAAATTTAGAGGAAGTGTACCCACATTTGTAAGGAGGGATCGTGGAAAACCTTTTAGGAAAAATCACCCCTGGTACATCCAACAAGGATTCAAACCTGATGTCCCCGTTATTGGTAGGCCAGTCTAAGGCGAGAGTGATGCCTTGGATAACTAAAACTTGACTTAAAGTCAAAATTTTGAGTTCACTCCCAGTATAAATAATAACCATGTTTGGTATTTAGGGAAGACGTGCATATCTCTGGCATGGGTCTGATGCTAGTGGTGATCTGCCCTGTGGCCTACGTCCAGCTCAACTCTGAGCAACTAGAGGCCCTGCCCCCTCGCAGACAATTGAGGGTGCTCTGCGCGGGTGTGTGGCACAACATTATGCTTTCAGTTCTTGCCGCACTGATGCTGCTGGTGCTACCACTGGTGCTCTACCCTTTTTACGACGTTGGCAACGGAGTCTTTGTTCAACATATAGAGAAGGTTTTAAAAACACATTCTAGTTCATCTTGATTAGCTATTTCTGGACGTGTTTTCAAATTTGAATCAATTTTATGATTAAAAAGAAAGTTAGGCTTACAGCCATAAAGGAGAGGTTAGTAATTTTAATTAAAGATACAACCTTTTTTTGTATTGTTATAGTCCCAATTTTTTGTCTCTTTAAAGTTTGATTTAAATAATTTTTAAAATCTAAAATAGTCAAAATATTACCCAACTTATTTTTAAAAAAATTCTTTGAATGAACATGATATAATAGTTTTAGAAAAAACAAAGCATAATTAAAAATAAAATACATTTATAAAATCTTAAAACAGAAAATATTACTTCTCAAAATATTCGGCAAACTTTCTATCGTGTTGCACGTTTCACAAACACTCCTAATAATTTCCAATAGAATGAAACCAAGTTCGGGTGATTTTCTTCAGATGGCAACCATTACTTCTTTGTTCAGTGGCAGCAGTGTAAAGTGCAAATTGTTTTAATCTATTCATTGTAAAAGCAATATTGTGTTTGTTCCTTTTTATATGTTTCTCTTACAGTTGGGTCAGATCCAATATTTTACAAATCCAAATCTCCAATTCACCTTTGAATCTCCTAAATTTTAACATTTTTTCTTGTAATACATTCATTATAACATTCATATGTTCAGTTAAATGTTGAATTACTGGCCAGGGGCCTGGTTATTAAGTTTGTACTAATTATAATTGGTTCTGAACCACCAAAAGCAGCATTAAAGCTTTAAAACAAATTTCACTTGAAAAATTGAAAACAAAATCTTTTTTAGGATTCGATGCACAAATTTGATACTTTCTTTAATCCTTTAATCTATAATTTCCTTAAGGATTCGAAGGTCCCATTTCTAATTTATATCCATCTTTATTGGGCCTTTTTCCAAATATAGTATAACACCTATCTCTGGATTCTCTTATTTGTAAATACAGATTTTTTGAAGAAATTACTTAAACAAACTTTTATTGTTTAAAAAAAAATTGTTTAACATAAATGTTGGTTCAAGTGAAATAGTTTTTAAATCTGTGTGCCCAGAATTCCAGAGTCCAAGGCCCCACAGGATTGAGGCCCGATGACCGTGTAGTGAACATCAACCAGTGTGAAGTGAGTGACACTGAGGATTGGTACTACTGCATCCTAGCGGCCGTTAGGGAAAATAGCCCGGGGTACTGCGTCACCACAGAACTGGTTAGAGAGAACGACGAGTCTGTGCCAGGTAATAAAAATGTGTGTTGTGGAATGTCAATTGAATTTCAAACCGAGAGAAAAAAAAATTAATGGCGCAACTGACGAGAGGGGATCAATTATTTTATACTCTGTCCCTAAACTATAGAAACTAATGTACCGACAGAGTGGCTACACACCAGGTATTGGGTAAAAACAAAATATTTTTGTCTGGAAAAAAATGAGAAATACCAAAAATAAAATAAATAGATTTGGGCCGAATCTACTATTTTACGAATTTGAATTTCAAATCCGAATCTTGGAAAAAATTATGAACATAGGAGGAAATATAAATATAATAGACTAGAATAAAGTAGAAATTGTTTATCAAATAAGAATGGCTACAAATCTTTTCTCATAAAATTTCTAATTTTTCCAGGTTTTACAGACAACATTTACAAAAAATTCCCTAAATAACCTTTTTTTTTACAGTTTTACATGCTGAATGGCATTTTTTCAGTTAAGTACATTGTCACATATTACCAAAAACAATCCTAATGGTTTCTTAACATCAACATTCTTATAAGTTCTTTATTCAGTCTTTAATGTTTTAAGTTATTTGTGTCCCTTTGTCAATGTGTTATACAACAAACCCCGGTCAGTCACCCCATTTTAACAGAATGCTATATCTAGACAATGCATTTTGTAACACGAAGAAGCAAAATCTTTCACTTTTGTTTACATTTTTAGGTGCAAAAATAAGTCAGGTATTTCAATTCCCTGACATTTTCTTGTTTTCCCAAATTCCCTGGCTTTTCCTTATCTCTAGCCACCATGTAAATGTTAACATTCATACATTCATTTAAATGTTAAAATATTGTTCTGGGGTCTAGTTGTTGAGTTCATCCGATAATTCTAAATAGTTCTTAACCACCAATAAGCAGTTTCACAGCTCTAAAGCAAATTTCACATGAAAGAATAAAAAAGATTTTTGAGTCTCAAATCTATTTTTTTTTTCTTTAATACCCTTAAGGATTTGAAGATTCTAGGGTCTCACCCTTAAAAATAACGCATTAATTTTGGATTCAAATCCACAGTTTGTTGCACATTTAAAATCCTTCATATCTTCAATGTCCTTGAGTAGATATGTGAATGTCTACTTCACTGATTTATTTAAGAAAAAACTTTTTTTCCTTATGATTTTGAAAACTTAAAAAAACAAAGTAAAAAGATATACACACACACACACACACATATATATATATTTATTTATTTTTAAGAAGTTAACATGGTTTCTTTTATTATTTTGTAATCTTTAAAAACCAAAGTAAAGATATATATATATATATATATATATAAAAATTTCTAATAGACCTAGTTTAGAAAAGCTTTTCGGTATATTTTATGAGTTTGGTTAAAAGTAGGTTTTATTTGCAAAATTTAGAAAAAAAACCAAATATTAAGTACAATAGTCATAGTCATAATCAGTACAATTTTAACCTGATAAATGTTCTACATGTTGCCAGTGCGACAGCTGTCAGGGGGCGCTGTGGAGTGCTGTATTGCCACCAATTCTGACCACCTCTGTTACGAGTACCTTGAGAAGGACGAAGGGACTCCCGAACTGCCACAACACTCCTGCTTGCCTGGACGTGTTGTCGCAGAGAGCACACACCACCTCTGTGTCAATCCAAACGACTGCGCGGTCGATTTCCACTGTTTGAAACCCTCGCTGGAGAACTCTACAAAACTAGTTCGCATCGAAAGGACGGGCGCCAAGCTCGTGTTGTTCCTGGGCCATCCCACCGAGATCTACCACACGGTCCGCGTCAGCGACTACGTCCCGATGCATAAGTTTTTGTCCCCCACTTTGCCAGAGATGATTGCAAGGTTTTGTAAGTATCTGACGGTATTTTCGGCAGGTTTTGCGATCATTAACATCATTCCTTGCTTTTACCTGGACGGTCTGTATATAATGAGATCCGTGGCGGATCTTCTTCTGGCGAGAAAAGTCCAGCATCGTAGTGATAGACATGCAGTAGCGACGTGCATCACTGTTTTAGGATCTTGTTTTCTAGCACTGAACTTTGTGTCTATGATTGTGTCGGAAGTGTTTTAATTTTCTAAGGATATGAATCAACAGTTTTGTTGTGCCTTGGAGAGGGTGGTAAGGGAGCCATTATTTATTATCCTAAAACTTGAGTTTTTAGTATGAAAAAAAGTGCATTGAGCAAAAACATTTTATAATAAATAAAATGATAGAATATTATGAAAATGGTAGAGCACAAATAAAAGTAAAAACACTAACACATATTTACACTTTCTCCAGCAATATCACCAACTCCATCCATACCATCAAAGACAGTCACACATGTGAGTCCAGTAACCTAATTTACCAAATAGAATGCCAACACTGTACTGCACAATGTTGGCCTCACCAATGAAAACTCCCCGTAAACAAATGAACGGATACTGGCATAATACCAAAATTAAGAATCCAGAAAAACCAGTTTCAGCACACGCCTCCAATCATAACCTCAAATGAGGGTTGCTACACTGTCAAGGTGTTAAAATCATTCAACAAGACACAATGTAATGTGTCTCAGTTAAGAAGATGGGAACTGGCACATAAATAGATCACAAAGACTAGAAAACCACCCAATCTAAATATTCGCTAATTTCAACCCAGAGGCTACACCAGCACCACCTACCATTCATAGAGTAATAGATAAACATTTAGAGAATTTCAACTCCACCAGAGTAAAACTTTTTTTTTTACCAAAATAAAATATTGCTCCAGTAGAAAAATAAAGTTTAATTTTCTTCGCATGGTGATATCAACAGTTGTTGAATATCTGTCATGAACATAGCAACATTAGATGATCAACTTTTTAAATGAAAAGAAAAACGTGTCATTAAATTCCAGGACACCCTTGACATACATTCAACAACTGTTGATATCACCTTATAATAATAATAATAATAATAATAATAATAATAATAATAATAATAATAAACTCTTATCTTTCTACTGGAGACTTATTTGATTTCTATTAACCAAAAAAGTTTTTAAATAAAAACTACAAAAAGACTGACCTTTTCTCGCTTTCCCCACACTCCCACCATAACTGCTTCCAACCTGTGGTCGGGTCACTTTAGTAGAATGCCTTTAGCTCTCTTGTCTTTCCAAAATTCTTCTCCTCTTGTTATCTGCTTCTCTCATCTCATACTTGTTCTTCCTTATCGTCTTTTTCCTACATACTCCATCTCCCTCTTTCTCCTTGGGATTCTTTCCTTTTCTACCCTCATTACATGGCTATACCATCCCGGGCTTGCTTCTATACTATTTTATGCACTCCAACATCCTCATTACATGACCAAACCAAGTTTTTGAGGCACATCTAGCTTCTCCTATGTCGAGAGGCCCGATGTACCTCTTGTTTTTTTGTATTTTTTTACCCTCTCTCAGTTTTCACTATATTATTGTTATTAGAGTTTGAAATATAAAACTATAAGTATACCCTCAGATACTTAAGGCTATTCAAATTTGAATTTGTTTTAAAGCTCTAATATTGTGTATCGCCTCTTCAGTCCCAACCAAATATTATAGAATTAACTTAACAACCAGGCCCCAGACCATTAATTGAACACACAACTGAATGTATGAATGTTATAATGAATGGATTATAGCAAAAGATTTAACATATAGTTACCATTTGTATTTTATATTACTCTATTGTATTTCTTTTTCCTAAGATTTGTAGCTCAAATTAAGATTATGATTTGTAAAATAGTGGGTCCGATCCAACCAATCTTTACAAAATTGTATATATATTGCGGTGTTATCCAGATAAAATGTTGCCAACATTATGAAGTGGCAGGGTGGAGGCAGTGTGATACTTAGAAATATTATAACATTTTAGCCGGGCGGGCGGTCAGTAAAATCAGCAGGTCGGCGTGCCCATTCCTGGGAATAAAACTATTGAATATACACATATATTGTTTAAACGTGGAAGTTTTTACATTGAAAAATGTTTAATAGTTGCATTTTTAACAAATAGACTGCATAAAAATTGTCATTGTTAGTTTTTATTTTTGAAGCAAGATTTACTACTTTACTTTATGGTTTAAATTAGGAGGGATAGTAGGACAAATTAAACATGGATTTTATAATATATAATATTTGAAAGAAGGTACATTAAAAGTGGATAGAAACATATAAACGGAACAAACAAAATATGCCCAATTCCTTGACCCAGGTTTCATTTTATCATAACTCCTCAGCAGGGAGTGTGAAACACTCATTGTGATTTCCTATAATACAAATGGGAGAAAAAACGAAATAATATAATCTATTATACAGTATAAAGTGTAAACCGAGTTTTTTTTATGACTACCTTATTGTGTGTTTGATCTATTTGTTCCTACCATTTTATCATGTGCTTTATTACATTCATAAAATTCCTATCATATTTATACTATAAAGATTTATTAAGGATTACATTGTGCTACTTAAAGAATTTTTCCACTTAATTGGTGCATTCTATCTGTATTTTGTTGCATTGGTGCCAAAAACTTTGTTCGGCGGTTTTTGTGGTATGTGCGCATTCATAAAGTTGTTTCTTCCAACCATCAGTTGCATCTTGGTTCGCAAGCAGTGATACCGTGCCGTATCAGAATCTATCGATAGCCGGCTTCCCTTTTAATATGTCGGCATGTAAATATTTCGTACAGTGATGGTGATATGTTCACGTGTGTATAGTTCACAAATATTATATTAACAAAACTATGTGGGCATATGTTCATTTTTACCACCAAAACATTAACTTACACAGTCCTTTTCACTACCGAACATATCGATGTGTGCAGTTTTCAGCATTCATAATTTTAAAACTAATCTTTTTTTTCTCCAAACTTTTTATTTTTTTAATGTGATAAATTATTTCTACTGGTCACAATTCTGCCATTTAAATATTCTTAAAAGCCAAATCAAAGTTCTAGTATTTTTGGTTGTTTTATGCTTTGAAAAAATATGTTTTTATTTATTTAACCTTATGTACTAAAATTATTTTTGTTTCACAAATGTTTATAGTATTTCATTTTAATCTGATAAAGCAAGTTATTATCACAACACGCAATTCTATTGCTTAATATGAACATAAATTGAATATTTTAACTGGATTTTTTTTTT